>OU015760.1:259623-271918 GCA_907169655.1 Acomys percivali | reverse complement strand
CACACACACACACACACACACACACACACACACACACACACACACACTGTCTGTAGGTGTTTGGGCTTGTACTCAGGTCTTTAGTTTTATTCCATAATTTCATGTGTCTACTTTTATGCCAATATCATGATATTTGTATTAATAGAGCTCTGAAGTACAGCTATTTTGATTTTGTGTGGATGTTTCCACATGAAAATGTAGGTTGTCCATTGTTTTTCTGTGAGAATTGTGTTAGAATTTTGATGGTTATTACATTGAATCTGTAGTTTCCTTTGACAGGATGGCCATTTTCATAATACTAATGCTACCCAATCCATGACCATGGAGAGTCTGATTCTTTTGATGTCTTCACTTTATTTCTTCAGTTTCTTACATGTTTTTTTTTTAATTATACATTATCTTAGATCATGATCGTCATGATATAGCTAAGATGTAGACACTTTAGTGAACGGGTATGGAAAGAGTGATTTAAATGAAAGTGTTTTTAAAAAATATTTCCCCATTCATATGGAATGTTGAATGTGATCTTGTTATAAATTGCCTCAACATAATTATTTTGATGTATGTCCCTCCTATTCCTGATCTCTTCAGGGTTTTATTAGCAATGTTTGTTAAAGGCCTTTTTTGTATCGTTATAAAATGGTCATGTGGTTTCTGTACTTTAGTCTATTTATATACTGGATTACATTTATTGATTTACATATGTTGAACTACCCCTGCTCTCTGGGATAAAGTTGACTTGATAATGGACAATCTTTTTGGTGTGTTCTTGAATTTGGCTTATAATATTTTATTGAGTTTTTTTTTACCTATATTCACAATGGAAATTGGTCTATTGTTTTCTTCTGTAGAGTCTTTGTTTGGCTTTAGTATCAGGGTAATGATGACTTTTTGAGAAGAATTTAAAATTTTCTCTACTTCAGAGCAATTTGACGAGTCTTGTCATTAAGACTAGTAGAATTCTGTGCTCAATCCATCTGTCCTTGGACTGTCTTTAGTTGGTAGATTTCTAGTTAGTTAGATAGATAGTCTCACTAGGGGTTATGAATCTATTTAAATTATATTTATTTTATCTTGGTTTAACTTTGATAGATTGTATATTTTAAGAAATTTAAAATTTTTTCTTTTAGGCTTTTTAGTAAAGTAGAAGACAGATTTTTTTTAAAAGCATGCCTTTATGATTCTTTTTTCCATCTGTAGTTTTACTAATTGGACATTTTACAATAATTTTCATGAAGCCAGGCATTGGTGGTGCACACCTTTAATCTCAGCATTGAGAGGTAGAAGCAGTTGGTCTCTGAGTTCAAGGACTGCCTCATCTACAGAGTGAGTCCCAGGATAACCAGAACTACAGATATAAACCCTGTCTCAAAAGAAGTCATAGTTTTTATGGGTAGCCTTTGGGAAGTTTTAAAGATAAACTTTTTTGAATCATAAGATGATCTTCTTACTGTATCATTTTCTTTAATTTTGTTGCTAAGCTCTTTTCTCAGCACTTACAGTGAAGAATACAGGGAAAACAAAGTCTTCCACCTGTGGGAAAACAAAGTCTTCCACCTCCAAAGGAGCTCAGTCTTCAAAGAAGTCTCCAAGGAAAACAACAATCCTGCTGCCAGTACCACAGACCAGCAAGAAATCAGGACAAACTAAGCCACCTGAAGATTCCTCAGCCACTAAGAAAGACGTCACTATTAAAATTGTCCTACCAAAGAAAAGAGGTGGAAAGTCGGGAAAAAAGGTTAGTCATATCTGATGCTAATACGTATTGTAAGTTTCTGTATTAGAGTTTTACTTTTCACATTTGGTTTAGCAATTTCCTAAGCCTATGCTGAGGCATTTTAGGGTGGAATTAAATGTGTAAGGCTCCTTTTGTCTTAGTTATGTTTTCTATTGTTATGAAACAAAAGCAATTCGTGAGGAACTTATACTTCTGTATCACACAATTCATCATCAAAGGCAGTCAGGGCAAAGACTCAAACAGGGCAGAGAGGGGAATTGGAGTCAGACATGGAGGATCAGTCATACCTAATGTACAATAGTCACTGGACAAAATTAACTAGTATTGACTGGTAATGAAAGAACAAAGAGTGAATGAATTGGAGAGTAAGATAGAAGCTATCTAATGTGCAAAAGTGAGACAGATTTAAAATATTGAGAAAAGACAGTAAGTTGAGATTTTCTAAACATGTAGTTAATCAGGAGGAAGAGAGGGAAGGATAGATTGGGACAGGAAAATACTAAAGATTTTTTTCTTATAATCATTTCTAAGTTTATATCATAGATAGTTATAAATACATAAACTATTTACCTTATGAAAGCCTAAGTGTGAAGGATAAAGACCTATATAGTTTTCAACATTTTATGTGAAATTTTACATTATGAATTTTTCTTGTTTGTTCATCACAGATTTTCTCTGTGTAGCCTTGGCTGTCCTAGACTCACCTTATAGACCAGGCTGGCCTGCCTCTGTCTCCCCCCACTGCTGGTATTACAAGCATGTGCCTCTGCTCCTTGCTCCATATGAATTTTTATGTATGAATATGGAAAGTTATGGATATGCTGCTAGTCTAATGTAAAAAAATGCAAAGTATGTATACTGTAAATTTAATTATTCAGCTAACTCCTCAGAAGATAGAAGTTGAATAACAACAACAAAAAGAATGAAAGAAACAAAACAGAAAACACATAATAAAATGGTATACCTAGACCCAAATATAATAATAATTACATTGAACATTAATGGATTAAATTCTGGAATTAGAAGGCTGATATTTTTAAAAATGGAATTTTAAAAATATTCATATATACATGTCTGTAAAATATGCACTCTAACTATGAGGCAAAATCTTAGCAATATTATCTTATACATGTTCAATGGGATATCAGCATAATGGTTGTTTCAGTGAGTGCTTGCAATACGGGACAAAATAATGTCATCTTGTTTTTAAAACACTATTATTTCTATTTAGAACATTTAGAATGTATAAATATCAGTGTTAAATATTTGCAAATACATTATGCTAAACATAAAATCAAGCTGTTCTTAACATTAATTAAAAATATTTTGTTATTATTATAATTTATTCATGTTACATTCTGATTATGTCCCCTCACTCTCATCTTCCTGTTTCCATCCTCCCTTTTACTTCCTGTTCCCTTCCCCTAGAACTCTGAAAGGTGGGGTCTCCTCCCCACAGTCTGATAACAGCCTATCAGGTTTCATCTGGATAGCCTGCATCCCCTTCCTCTATCCTCCCACTGGGCTTCTCCACTAAGGGGCAGTGAACAAACCAAGGGCACCAGAGTTCTTGTCAGAGGCAGTCCCCTGCTCCTTTCCCTCCCCCTGTGACTACATCTCAACGGGTGGTCTTTCTTAGTCTTCCACTTGCAATGTCCTTGGTTGGTGCATCAGTTTGTGCAGGACCCCTGGGTCCAGCTCCAAGAGCCCCCATAGTTTCCTTGTGGAGCTCCCGACCCCCCATTTCTCAACCCTCAACTCCTACATACAATTTGCAGCTGCAACCTGTCCCAATCCTCTACTGGGTAGAATCTTTCAGAGGATGTCTTGGTGGGCTAATATCGACTTATAAGTGACTATATTTCATGTGTGTCTTTCTAAGTCTGGGTTACCTCACTTCACTCAGGATGATCATTTCTATTTCCATCCATTTGCCTGCAAATTTCAAGATTTTCTTGTGTTTGATAGCTGAGTACTATTCCATAGTGTATATGTACCACAGTTTCTTTATCCATTCTTCTACTGAGGGACACTTAGGCTGTTTCCATGATCTGGCTATTATGAATAAGGCTGCTATGAACATGGTTGAGCAAATTTTCTTGTTGTGTGCTGGAGCATCTTCTGGGTATATTCCAAGGAGTGGAATAGCTGGGTCTTGAGGAAGCCCTATTCCCAGTTTTCTGAGATAGCACCAGATAGATTTCCAAAGTGGTTGTACTAGTTTGCATTCCCACCAGCAATGAAGGAGTGTTCCTCTCTTCTCACATCCTCTCCAGCATGTGGTGTCACTTGAGTTTTTTATCTTAGCCATTCTGATGGGTGTAAGATGGAATCTCAGAGTTGTTTTGATTTGCATTTCCCTTATGACTAAGGAGGTTAAGCATTTCTTTAAGTGTTTCTCAGCCATTTGATATTCCTCTGTTGAGAATTCTCTGTTTAGCTCTCTACCCCATTTTTCAATTGGGATATTTGGTTTGGTGGTGTTGAATTTCTTGAGTTCTTTATATATCTTAGATATTAGCTCTTTTTTAGGTGTAGGGTTGGTAAAACATCTTTTCCCAATTTGTAGGCTATCGTGTTGTTCCATTGACTGTGTACTTTGTCTTATAGAAGCTTTTCAGTTTCATGAGGTCTCATTTACTGATTGTTGATCTTAGAGCCTGGGCTGTTGGTGTTCTGTTCAGGAAGTTGTCTCCTGTGCCAATGAGTTCAAGGCTCTTCCCCACTTTTTATTCTAACAAATTTAATGTGTGTGGTTTTCTGTTGAGATCTTTAATCCACTTGGGCTTTAGTTTTGTGTATGGTGATAAATATCCATCTATTTGCATTTTTCTACATGTAAACCTCCAGTTAGACCAGCACCATTGTATGGTTTTGACTTTTTTTGTCAAAGATCAAGTGTCCATAGGTGTGTGGGTTTATTTCTGGGTCTTTAATTTGATTCCATTGTTCCACTAGTGTTTTTCTGTGCCAGTACTATGCTGTTTTTATGACTGTTGCTCTATAGTACAACTCGAGACCCAGGATGGAGATTCCTCTGATAGATCTTTTATTTTACAGGATTGCTTTAGCTATCCTGAGTTTTTTGTTTTTCCATAAGAGGTTGAGCATTGATCTTTCAAGGTCTGTAAAGAACTATGTAGGGATTTTGATGAGGGTTGCATTGAACCTGTAGATTACTTTTGGTTAGAGGACCAGTTTTATTCTATTAATCCTACTGATCCAGGAGCATGGGAGGTTTTCCATCTTCAATTTCTTTCTTTAGAGACGTGAAGTTTTTTTTTTTTCATACAAGCCTTTCAGGTGCTTGGTTAGTGTTACAGCAAGAAACCTTATAGCATTAATGTATAATGGGAAACACATGTTGATCTTTAAATTTATTGTGAAATACTCATTTTAATTTTTTTCTTGTTTTTTTTTAAAGACAGGATTTCTCTGTATAGTATCGGCTGTTCTTGATTCGCTTTGCAGACCAGTCTGGCCTCAAACTCATAGAGATCGGCCTGCCTCTGCCTCCCTGAGTGCTGGGATTACAGGCATGAGCCACTACACCTGGAGTCAAATGCTTTCTTAGTGCATTTGAAAACACATTCCCAATTAGTTTGGAAGTTAGTTTAATAATAGTTATGTAAAATATCCTTAAATACTATCTTTTAATTGCTGTATTTTCTAGTATTGATGCTAATATAATCCTGAAAAGGTAATATGGTAAACATTATTTAATGAAAGAAAGAGATAAAGGACGAATACTAAATTTAAAATTGATATTTTTTTCAGAAGCACCATGTCAGTTTACTATGATCTAACTTTTTTATTTCACTAAAAGATAAAGATGTTTAGATTTTTAGTAACTGAGCATGTTTTTGTGGTATAGAAAATATTCTTAAAACAGAATCCTTTATGAACTGTCATTGTTTCCTACATTTAAGATTTTTGCACAAGGACTAGAGAGATTATTTTTCTGTTAATCACTTGGTGATCTTCTACAGGACCTGGGTTTGGCTCCTGGTACCCACATGCAAGCTCATATCCATCTGTAGAAGTAGTTCCAATGCTGCCTTCTGTCTTTGGCGGGCACCAGGCATGCATACGGTCCACAAACATTATTTGTGGCAGAGTGTCTATACACATAAACCATCAAATGTAATTTTAGAAACTTAATATTAGATGTTAACCCATTTTCTAAAAAATTGTACATATTCAGGAAGTTAGGGGTATTAAACATACTGCTTTTTTGTAACTCTTCATAGGGTTCAGTATTTCAAAACATTTAAAAATGAAATTTGTAGTTCAGTACTTCACATGATTTACTAGACCACTATGAATATAGATGGAAGTCCTTAATTTAAAGAAGTATGTTGCAGCAACCTTAACTGATACTCTTGTTTTTACTTTTTTTCTCTTTTGTCATATCTTTCCTTGGCACAAGAGTCCCTTTTGTGATATTGGAGAACAGTTTAAAAACAGCCCAAGTTTTCACATAAACAAAATACTAGTAATGCTTAATTGTGTTGAAGAGACATTTGGTTCATATGTGGAACAAGCAATCTTCACTAAACTATAATTTTAAGAAAATTATTGCTGAGTTCAGTACAGGGAAATGTAGGCTAGGCATGATGGGAATGAAGGGCTGCTTTCTAACGTCCTCTGCCTTGCTGAGGTTAGTTTTGCTTATTGAAAATAAATTTATAGAATTAACAGTGAAAAAAAGACATGTCTTACAGAGAACCTCAAATATCAAACAAGTTTTTAAAAATTTTTTTATTAGTTTATTCTTGTTACATCTCTATGGTTATCCCATCCCTTGTATCCTCCCATTCTCCCCTCCCTCCCATTTTCCCCTTATTCCCCTCCCCTATGACTGTTCCTCAGAGGGATTACCTCCCCCTGTATATGCTCATAGGGTATCAAGTCTCTTCTCGGTGACCTGCTGTCCTTCCTCTGAGTGCCACCAGGTCTCCCCCTCCAGGGGACATGGTCAAATGTGAGGCACCAGTCCTTGGAATATACCCAGAAGATGCTCCAGTACATCAAACAAGTTTTGAACAGTTAATTATTTTGGCTAAGGTATCCTCAGAAAATAGGATAGAGAATCTTACCTAGCCTTTTGGTCTCTTTCTCTGACACTGGTACAGTTTGTAGTCCTGAGTTCAGTTTGCAGATTACCGTAGTTTTGGTACCCAGAAGGTTTCAACGTTGTTTGTTTGTGATCCAATGATGTCTGCTATTTTTCTAATCTGGAAGCTTTTAAGAGAGGACATATACCTGCACTTTTCATGTCCTTATGTTTGTTTGTTTCTTTTTTCTCTTGCTTGCTTAAAACAGGAGAAATGTATTCCAGTTGTTTCTTCTACATCTTCAGCTTCTCTAAGTTCACTGATGAGAAGTTCTTCATCTAATAGGTCTTCTGTGGGGCCATCTAAAATAGTGATGTCTACAGGTAAGTTAGTATTTTCAAAACAATAATAAAAAATTACATGTTTTGTTCAGCATTTATTTCAGTGTTGTTGAAATCTTGAAAATGCATAAAATTTTAATGTTTTGTTATGCTGATAGTGCAGTTTAATGTTAAGCAAAATCACTCTATTTAAATGTCACCTGACAATCGCTATCCAACATTTTGAATTTGTATGCTTATCAAATCCTTCTTTCCTTCTTTCCTTCTTTAGTATTTTGTTATTTCATATTATGTGTTCTCCAAGGTGACTCATTCCTTTTGAAAGTTATTTTTCTGTCAAAAGACAGAGTGATTAAATTCTTCTCTGGTAAGTTTGAAGGAGAAAAGACCAAAGCAAATCTTTGTCATCTCTTTTTATATTTTCTTAATTTCTTTTCTTATTGTAACTCTCCTTTTTATTTCATGAATGGTTTTTGCCTACATGTGTCTGTGTAACATGCATATGCCTAGTGCCCAGAAGAGGATGTCGGCTCCCCAGGGATTAGAGATAACAAACAGTTGTAGGCTGCCATGTGGGTGCTGGGAACCCAGTTCTGGCCTACTGGAAACAGCCACCAGTGCTCTCCATGATTTTAGCCATCTCTCTAGTACCTCCTTTTCTGTTTTAAAAACGTATGTCCAATTACTTCTTTATACCCGTAATTCATACACTCATCTTTCTTTTTACTTATCATTTTTCTTTCTCACTGAAAGGAAATTATTTTTGAAATACCAATTATTTTTCCACAGACATATAGTAAACTTCATTTTTTAATATTTCTGATTTTTTAATGCTCTAGGTAAATGAATACAAGTTGACCACATCTAATCCAAGAATGTAAAATCTGACCTTTTGAATACTGACATGGCACCAGAGTGAAAACCACCTTACTTCGTACGATGTGTTGCAACCAAAGCACAAGTTCCCCAAATTATTGTTACAAACTACCTTCAGGCTTATGTATAAAGTGTATATGAAGTATCCATGAATTTTATGCTTAGACTTATTCTCAAGTTATCTCATTATGTTTGTACTAATATTCTGGTCCCAATGATTTCATCTAATGGATGCCCAACATGTGTAATAGAAAGATGGTAAAATATTGAAAAATTTCTGCTTTAGGTCCTGAATGTATCTGTGCCATTAGTACCTTGAGTTGAGGTTTTAATCATGGTTTTATTTTTGTGACAAAGCCTGTTCTTCCTCTGGCTGCTGGGTCAATCAATTTGTCATATATTTCAAAACAGTAAAAAATTTCAGTACAAACTAATAGGGTAAAGTGTTCTTGATTTAAGAAAATACTTTCAATAATGACGAACCTAATCTTTTTTAGTATAGAATATTGCAGTTGTTAATTTTGGTGATTAAAGTTATCTACACTTGGCACCGTGATTATAAATGAAAAACTTTTGTACTATATGCTTTTATTTTATAAATAAAAAAGTTTAAAGTTTCCTCACCGAGCCTAGACATATATAGGAAGAATATCTTTATGTTAGTAGTTAATGTTTATGTCATTACATTTACTGTTACATATTTCTTATTATTATAAAAATGCAATTGAAGCACACTACTGGTGATCGACAAGAAATTCAGTCATAGATGAGTAAGGATGAATAGTTATCAAAAGAAATTCATGTGCTATCTATACAATGAAGTTGGGTAGGTGGAACTCTAGGAGAAGTTGGGGAAAACCTCAAAATTTAAAGAATTAGAAAAACAGGAGATTCCTCTTTAATTTTTTGCACTACTTCTTGAAATAATAAGTTAAAAATGGTTTTATGATGCCCTTAAGTCTTCTCAAACATAAATTTTACATGATCAGTTTGAGTAGCATTAGAAAATATTGAATAGGCATTTTTAGTGTTTGCAAGTTCATTATCTTTATCTAAATATATTAATATATTTACCTGCATGTTTTCAGTAGTAGAAGTGGTCATTAATATGAACTACCTTTAACTTTCCTTTAAATGATGTCATTAGTAGAATATGACAATTATGTAATATTTTCACAAAATTTAATTAATTTCATTATTCATATCCATTTTTCTCAAGTCTGTGTTTATATAAATAAACACGGAGACTGTGGCCCCTACCTGGATCCACAGAGAGTCCAGCAGCTACCAGACCACTATGGGCCAGGCCCTGTGAATGTGATTCTCCGGCGCACTGTGCAGGCCTGCATCGATTGTGCCATTGAGGCCAAGGCTGTGTTTTTATTTCTGAAACCAGACAATCGTGGAGGAGAAACTATAACTGGTATACTATCCTAATTATTTACTATACTTCTGTTTTAAATTTGATTGGAGGTTTACAAAGACAGACTATTAAACCATACAGATTATTGATAAAATTTATATTATACTATAGTATTTTATTATACTGATATAATAGAAAAAGTATAGTGGTTATATACTTACAGAAATTTGGAACGTTTACATTCATCAAAACAGACAGATGAGAGCCAGGTATAGAGTTACATACCTATTCTCCCTGTACTCAGGGATCTGAAACAGGAGCACTAATGTGAGTTCAAAGATACTCTGGGCGTAAGTAAAGTACCAGGTCAGCCACTGTGAGTCCCTGTGTCACACAAACAAACAAAAACAGAAATCAACACTTGATGTCAGTGTAATACTAGACATTTAAGTAAAGGGTACTGATTTTTTGCTTATACATTCTTTGTTAAGATAGTTACTTAGGCATCGTACCTTGGAAGAAGCTTTAAAGAACAGTGTGTCTCAACAAGAAAACCTCACAATGATAAAATAAAAAAGCTAAAGGCGTGTAGCTTAGGGGTAGTATGCAAGCCCTGCATGCACAAGTGTCTGGGTTTAGTCTCTAGCACCATAAAAATTAAAAAGGATAATAGAGATGGAGAAAAGTAAGTTGTAGCCGGTGTCCATCATGACTGTATACCATAACTTTTATACTCATGGGATGTTAGGAGTAGAGGGGTTACTGTAAACCAAGCCATTTCTGTTATCTTGTTTGTGAATATTTTAAATAGAAATTGCTATCAATTCCTTTTTAAATTTCAAAACCCATACCGTAAACTTGAAGCGCACTTCCTGAACTGATTCTTCTGATATTGTATTTCTCATCTTTCTGTGAGAAGACTGATGACTGGCATTACCTTCCCCCTTCATAGCCTTCTTTGATGGAAAAAAAACATACCGTTCAGCTCCCACCAGTGAACAGTGCATCATTTGTGCTTCGCTTTCTTGAAAACTTCTGCCACAGCCTTCAGTGCGAGAAGTTTTTGAGTAGCCAGCCTTTCAAACCTAAGGCTCATTTTCATACCACCACTACAGATATTGATCCAAACAAACCAGGTAAGGAAATAGAACTTTTGTATACTATACATTTAAGAAACGATGCAGATGTGGTGGTCCGAATAAGTTTGTGGAGTCAGTACTGTCTTTCCATCTTCACATGGGGTTCTGGGAATCGACGTCAGATCACCAGGCTTATGTAGCAGGTGGCTTTATCTGCTGACTCCTAATATGCTTTTATTTGCATTTTATACTTAGGAAGGAATCTAGGTATTTCAGAGTTTTTCTCTCTGTCCTCTTCAAACATTCAGTCACACTGGACTAATGAAAAAAATGTGTAGGATTATAATTGTACCTTCTTCACTCAAAGTGAGAAACTGATTCCTTACTGCATCCTTAGTGAACTTGAGAAACAAAGCCACGTATTATGTCTTGTTTCCTTGTGACTAATTGATAAGATACACATTTTCTGTTAGGTTGAGGCATGGCTTTAACATTACTGACCTCAGTCTAAAGAAATTAACAAAGACTATTGAGCCCATAGACTATAAAAATAATTTTCTCAAAATTATCTATGGTTACCTGCCTTCCACAAGACTCTTAAACTGATGACTGAGTAAAAAGATGAATGTAATGTCATCCTGTAGAACCAAAAGTACTATTCTTGTTTCTAATCTCTACAGTAAGAAAGCTGGCCACGTGTGATAGTGCACACCTTTAATCCCAACACGCAGGAGGCAGAGGCAGGCAGACCTCTGTGAGTTCAAAGCCAGCCTGGTCTACAGAGTGAGTCCAGGAAAGCCAAGGCTACACAGAGATACCCTGTCTGAAAAACAAACAAAAACAAAAAACCCAACAACAACAAAAAAGAAAGCTGTCTGAGCTTTGGGGCCAATATTTTTGAAGAAAAGTTTGCTCTTTCTGTTACAGGTAACTGTGATCTGGTTTTAGAGGAAGTTTATGTATGACTTATGTATGTCTTTAGGGTAGCTAAAATCCCAGACATTAAAGCCGCTTCTTCCCTGGACAAATGCTGCCAATTCTGTAACTGTTGAATACTATGACAGACTTAATCTAAGCCTAGTGATTCAAATTTGTATTCCAGAAGGGTAGAAAACTTGGGTATCATTTCCAGTTCCTCATTTTCTTGTCCTCCTGATTATTTTTATCTTTCTCACCAAGTTTACTGGCTCTGCTCACTGAAGTCTCTTCTGTCTATTCCTTCCTCATCCATCGCCTTGTCCTGACCCTCATTCCATGCAGAACCATATTGGCCCTGTCTCCGGTTTTGTAAAGTGATTGCCAAATTGGAGACCTCTTTATGCTATCTCCCTGCTGGTATAACTTCCAAGTGTATCCCTTTGAAATAAAGTCATCATATAGGAAGTCTTTGCATGAAAGTACAGTAGTCATGAGGTGTTGGAATTTACCACACCTGGGTTCCGATGCTGACCCTGCGGCCTGTATATTGAAAGTGCATGAAGTCTTTTAGACCTAAACTTTAATCTGATACTTGTTAATTAGCATTATACTTTATGGAAAACATTCTGACCCTCCGTATTCTCAACTTGTCTCTCCGCAAAGTGGCTACTTTCTGATTTATGAGGAAATAATGTACAGCCAAGTCAGTTGGCACAGACCTGTAATCTCAATCACTGCAGAGGATGAGGCAGTCAAGGCCTACATGAGACAGAATGTTGATTGAGTTCAAGGGTAGCTTGGGCAGCTCAGTGAGATCCTGTACCAAAATAGAAAGTAAATCATCAGGGGATATAGCTCAGTGGTAGAATGCTTGCCTGGTGTGTATATGTAACCACGGGATAAATTAAATTTAGGCATATTCT
>OU015760.1:204638-255344 GCA_907169655.1 Acomys percivali | reverse complement strand
GTGTTGCCAGAAGTTAACCTGTTCTGTCCTCTGGAACAAGTTGAACAAGGTCAGAGGTAGGCTGAGTGTTGCCAGGAGTTAACCTGTCTCACAGTCAGTTGTTGTGTCCTCCGGAACAAGTTAAACAGGGTCACTGAAAGAGGAGTGGAGATTGAGGGGACAGAGACATGAAGAATGGATGCATGACATGTCTTAATCGAGGCTCAACTTTATTTATTTAAGCAAGTACAGCTTATATTGCAAGACACCACAAGGTCTTTCACAGTCTCACTTCCTCCTAGCCCTCAAGCCCGGCTGAAAAGAACACATTCCTCTGAGTAGTTCTCTGTCAAAACTTCCTTGTTCCTTGCACCTGTGTTTGGAACATTGCTGGTTTTGTGGAAAAAAAAAAACCTCAGAGGTAAACAGCTCAAAGATCACAGCATGGAAAAATGTAGCTTTTGCTCAGCTGTCAGCCACAAGCTATAAGCACAGAGATTTCGTCTAGCATGACTCCCCACATTTCCCCCTTCTTTATATTTTATGAAGCATCTGTGTTAGGTTGGTGAACTAAAACCCCTTCTTATCCAGCATCAACATCCTGGATACAATTCCCATGGGCCTCTGACTTAAGGTGCTAGGGATTCAGAATCACTCTTACCTGTCTTTGGCTGCCTTCACGTCACACAGGGTTAGGAGAGTGTTTTAGCTCTATACCATGCACTTGTGCTTGTAACAGCTGCGATCGCTTAGGCACGAACTGTGTCAGGAAAGGAAGGAAGGCATAGGCTGTAATTTCAAGCTCTGCCATCCCCTTCAAGGATAATCCATACTGCAGAATACTGCTAATTCCAAAGAAATGATATTGACCGCGAATCCAGTTATATCTAGTCGCATTATACTCATTAGGAATAATGCAAATCTAGGGAAACCCAGCATGATAATGTAACCTTATCAGATGTCTCAAACCACTAAATTCTTCCTAAACTACGTGAGACATTTTTAGTTAGGGCATTAACATAATTAGCAGTCTGTATAGTTTTAGTTAAATCAATAGCAGAAATAGTAGTAGATGTTATATGTATAATCAAGGCAGCTATACCCTCCACTACTAATCTGATAATCTTGGTTCTCACTGACCCTCTAAGTTCCTCAAATACTTGCAACCCCTTTTCTGGAATATCATTCAGCGGAGACATAACAGAAGGTGATTGCTTAAGAACCATTACTGCAGGTCCATTGCCTTTAGATATGTAATTGCTCAAATTACAGGCTGGGCACCTGACATCATAACTTCCATTATTAGAATGAATAAAAACAGATTTTACCACTCAACACCACATAAGGAGCATGAACACAAGCCATCACAGGTCCCTTTTTCCAGAGCGGAGAACCTTTTTCTGGCTGTACAGCCATGTCCCCCATGGCTACTCCAAGCTTCCAAACACAAGATTGGTAATTTGCTTTTTCAGTTCCCCACAGTCCTGCAGATAAAGCTGACTCCAACAGTTAGGGTGGAGAAGGATTTGCACTAGGATAATCACTGGTGCTTGCAGCACTCCTATATGAGGACCAGTCACAAAGCCTAAATTTTGAGCTTCCGGAAGGGAAATATTCCAGAGGAATCTCTGCAAAGCACCATTTCCAGGTACAGTCAGGTTAGTACATTCTCGAGGTCCACAAGGAGGATGCCTCATAGGTACTGGAACACTTGAATTTTCCTTTCCCCTTCATATTCAGGGAAACCAAGCAGTTGAGTGTTGCTGACATATACCATGACCTCTACGTTATCCCAGGAAACAGGTTGAAGAAAAGGAGGATCAGAAATATATGTTCAACAAACCTTCACTTCCAAATTCGAGATCATCATCAGACTCATTCATGCCAACATCCACTTGACGCAAAAGCATCTTGGGTAGGCAGCATGCAGCATCATGTTCCTGTGATAAAACACAGAGCCTTGTCCCCATATTAATACAGTATGGGGCCCATTCCACTGTCCAATTAAAGGATCCTTCCATATCACTCTAGCAAAGGATGACTGACTATTAGTATGTGAGAACCAATCAGTTGCAGAATTCCTGTTGACATCAAGCAATAAAATTTCAGAATAAAGAGAACATGACTGAAAGCATCTTTAGGTGATTGGGGATACAGCTTTCCCTTCTTTGCTTTTTGTAAATAGGTTTTTATGGTAGAGTGAGCTCGCTCCACCATACTGTGTCCTTGAGGATTATAAGGAATACTTGTAATATGCTTTATAGAAAAAGAATCACAATTTTTTTGAGAAGATTTGTTAATATACCTTGAACTGTCTTAATAGCCTTAGGCACATCAATGTAAGAAAAGGCAAACAAATTATGGGAAGTAAAATTTTTTGTAGCTTCTCCAGACTGGAGAGAAGCAAGTATATACCCAGAAAAGGTATCTATGGAAACATGAACATATTTTAAACTTCCAATTTCAGGTATATGTGTAACATCCACTTTCCAAAGTTGATTAGGTACAAGCCCTTTGGGATTAACTCCCAAATGTGGCACAGATAAAAATTGAAGACAGGTGGAGTATGCCTTCACTATGGCTCGAGCCTGTTCTTTATTAATCCCCATATTGATGTCTTAGACTTTGGCTATTAATATGATGTAAATCATGTGCCTTTTGAGCTTTTTCTGCATTTGTAAGGCATGACAAATTTCTAGTAGCTGCATCTGCCAATGCATTTACCCGTATCCAAAGTTACAGGTGAATCAGTATGAGCTCTTAAATGTCCTATAAAAAAGGTTGTTTTCTTTTTTGAAAAGCTGTTTGGATTTGTGAAAATAAGCCACTGCCCATGATTGGGGTTGGATTTGCCCTGCAGTTTCTAATTGATGAACAGCCTCTGCTACCTAGGCACTATCTGACTATAAACTGAAATCATAAGAGGTATAATATTGGTTCTTTGTCATACCCCTCTCTCCACTCAACTGTGGAGACTGTCCTGTCCATTGGCTAGATCTGGGTAGGAGTTTGAAGTTTACAGCCTGTATTTTCCTTGGCTGGAGCCATAGTTTGAGCGGGACCCCTGGGCCCAAATCTGCCTATCATAATGTTCTTCTTGTTGGTTTCTAGGACACTCTGGATCCTTCTACTTTGCCATTCTTCCGTGCTTCTCTCCAAGAAGATACTTGATATCCTATGAGCATATAAAGGGGGAGGAAGTCCCCCTCAGTCACAGTCATAGGGGAGGGGAATAAGGGGAAAATGGGAGGGAGGGAGGAATGGGAGAATGCAAGGGATGGGATAACCATTGAGATGCAATAAGAATAAATTAATAAAATAAAATGAAATAAAAGAGCTATAATGTTGAAAAACAGCAGCTACTGCTTGTAGTTCCACAATTTGAGCAGACTTAACAGAAGTAGGAATCACATATGCCTGTCCCTTGACTACATAACTAGCTTTTCCATTAGAAGATCCATCAGTGAAAATCAATAAGCCACCTGCCACAGGCTGGAATTGAGTTGTTTTTGGAAAAATAATTGGATGTCTTTTCAAAAAGTGAAGAAGCTAGTTAGAGGGAATAAAGATACCCACAAAATTGGGCACAGGCTAATGGCCAATCATTAGTGTTAGCAAACAGCCAATCCTCTTGTTCCTTAGAATATGGGTGAATACTAAAATCAGGTTCCTTGCCAAAATATTTTCTTCCTTGCAATCGACCTATGTGAGTCAATTTTGTAATAGCCAAATAATATGATAATATTAGTTAATTAGGAGATGATGGTAAATATTCCTATAATAGAAGCCTCTTGCCAAAATACTGTAGTAGGTGCTATATTAGTAGCCAAAATAATATACCCCAAAGGCTTATCATAATCCATATAGGTTATGGTTTATAAGAAATAGCCTCTTCTACCAATGCCAAGGCTTTTATATCTTCAACTGTAAGCTCCCGGGGTGAATCTGGAGAGGATTGTCCTTGTAAAATTTCACATAAAGGTTGCAAATCTCCAGTTGTCAAATTCAAATAATGTCTTAACCTATTTATATCACCAAGTAATTGCTGAACATCATTTAAAGTCTTTAACTGATCCACTCTCAATGTGATCTTTTTGTGTTTGATTTGAGAAGGAAAAAGCTGAAAACCCAAGTATGAATGTGGATCCCCTTTTTGGACTTTTTCAGGAGCTATCTGCAGGCCAGAAAGAGATAATTGGGTTTCTATTAAATCATAGCATAAAAGCACTTGTTTCCCATCCTTCCCATCAATAAGTACATCATCCATATAATGAATGATATACAAATTAATATATTTTTCTCTAACTTTTTATAGAGCTGTTGCTACAAACTTTTGACATAGGGTAGGACTGTTGACCATTCTTTGAGCAGAACCCGCCAATGATATCTTTTCATTGATTCTTAGAATTCACAGAAGGTACACTAAAAGCAAAGCGAGGAAAACCCTTTGGATGTAAAGGGATAGTCAAAAAACAATCCCTAAAGTATATAATAATTTTGAAAGTATTCTTGGGAATAGCTACAGGAGATGGTAATCCCGGCTGTAGTGCGCCCATAAGTTGCATTGTTTGATTAACTTTTCTTTAATCTTGTAACAACCTCCATTTCCCTGACCTTTTCTTAATTACAAATATAGGAGTATTCCAAAGAGAGGAAGATTCCACAATATGTCGTGCAGCCAGTTGTTCCTGCACTAACATCTGTGCTGCTTGTATCTTTTCAGTAGTAAGGGGCCATTGATCCACCCATATTGGTTCATCCGATTTCCAGATTATACCACCAACATGGCGTGCACTGTGGTCTGAAACTCCTAGGAAAAACTCCCTAAACTTGCAGTCCCTAAACTTCCCCTAGCTTGCACAGGTGAATTAGTACCTGTTTCATGCTTTCCTAACCCTTTTCCTGGCAGCATTTGTTGCATAATTACTTCATTTGAACTACACATCATAATCCCCGTTTGTTCCAGGATGTCCCTTCCCTATATACTTACTGACAATCCTCCCACAATACATGGCATGCAAGTGCTTTGATTCCCTTCCAGATCTTTCCATATGAGCAGATTAGCGCTCTGCTCAGGGCTTTGAGATTGATTCCTCTTAGGCGTGTAACGGTAGGCTTTTTAGGCCAATGTGCAGGCCAATGCTGTCCGTAAATGATAGGGACATCTGCCCCCATGTCCATAAGGGCCAAAAATGCTTTTCCATGTAGAAAAAGCTTTCACTGAGGGCGTCCTCTACCTATTGGTTGCACCCAATAAACGTCTGAAGACCCACATCCTTGATTTCCTCTGTGCCTCTTAGCCGCTTTGTTAGGTAGCTAAGGCATGACAATCAACATTAACTGAGCTATGCACTGTTCATGTTGAATTACACAGATGCCAGTAGGTGAGCAATCATAATTTTTATTTCTCCAGTATAATCAGATTCAACAACTCCTGGTGCTACATGTAACCCTTTTATAACACTACTGTTTCTTCCCATAACTAGTTCCATCATCCCTGGAGGTAAAGGTTCATAAACTCTAGTAGGTAAGGCTTGAATTCCCGTGTCAGGTGGTTAAAACTATATAGGGGGAGGGACTGAGGTCCAATCCTGCACTTCCTGGGGTTGCTCTCACAAGTTGTAAAATGGTTTGTGTGGCTCTGAGGAACTAATTTCATGAGCCCATAAACAAGTTTCGGGTCTTGGGGGCCTGGGGCTGGCCCTGGTTCCCGTTTCTGTGCCACTCAGGCAAAGGCTGTCCTTGAACATCAGTTCAAGACCTACACTCATTAACCCAATGCTTACCCTGCTTACAACGGGGGCAAACTCCAGGGGTAGTTTTATTACCTGCTTTATTGTTGTCTCTAAACTATGGACAATTTTTTACTTGATAACCGGTTGACCACACCCAAAGCATCCTTGACTTCCTTTTGATTGCTGAGTGAGCATAGATGGTACTGTCATTCATTGTAAAACTGCAGCCAGAGCCAATCCTTGATTGTAGGATGGGCCAATATCAGTACACAATTTAGTATATCCTGTCAAATCAGTTTTATTTCTGTAGGGCCTAATCGCAGTATGACAACGAGCATTGGTCTTTCCAAAGGCTAATTGTTCCAAAAGGCATTCCATTTTGAGGATTGCCAAAAATTCTCCCTGCTGATTTAAGCAACCTATCCACAAACTCCTGAAATCACTCATCAGGGCGCTGATGCTCAGATCTCCTTTACCAGGTAGTTGGTTCCTTCCTGTTCGAGTAGTCACAGCGGCTTGTGCACACACTCCAAGAGGATAGTTAATTTGATTACCATTACCCTCAAATGGCCCTTCTCCTGCTAACATGTGAAAATTCCATTGGGAATTCCTGGCTTGAGCATTAAGTTCTGCAGTCATTTTTACAACATCCATAAAATCTGCTTTCCATAACAAATAATCTCCTCTGCTTAAACATGCTTTACCTATGGTTTTCCAATCAGTAGGAATAAAATTAGTATCATGAGTGCATCAAACATTGCTGTAGTAAATGGAGCAGTGGGTCCATACTGAGCACAGGTAGTCTTTAATTCTTTGATTTGTTTCCATTCTATAGGGGCATAATGCCTGACTCCGTTGTCCTGAGGATCTAATATTTCCACAACCAGAAAAGCGAACTTACCAACCATCTCTTGTCCTGCATCTCTAGCTCTCTGTATGGCAGTCCCTAATGGAGACATACCCTGAGGACTGTTTTGTACTAGACTGGAGGCCTTCCATTTCTGTTCCCAAGGATTTTCCTCAGCATCGTTGCAATTTTGTATTCTTTGTAATAATTTCTCTAATTGTCTCTGTCTATTAGCTAACTTTCTCCAGGGCTTGAACCTGTAGTTGAAGTTCTTCATTAGGTCCTGTTTCACCATGGGAAAAGCTAGAGGTACCTTAGGCAAAGGCACCAGTCAGGCTCATGATAACAAGCAGCCTCTTTTTTTTTTTTATATCTAACTCATTACTGGTCCTAGATTCTCTCACTTCTCCCAAAACCTCTTCATCTTGGGATATTAAATATCTTATTCTGTCATTTTCATGTCAGGGGTCGAGAACACCCCTAATCAAAGCCCAAAGTGAAGAAGCCATGACAGGTGTCTCTTCAGGCCTATTTGTAATATAGTGACCCTGCAATCTTTTGCCAACTTTACCCCACGTCTCTAAATTGTTTCTTCTTCAAGAAACCACAGACATACCTTATCTATAGAATCTAAAAACTCAACCAGTTCTTCTGTTTTCACCCTTGTGTTTTATCCTTGTGTTTTAAGCATATACTCTAAAGTCTGTCTGAATAAATCTTTGCTACTGCTCTGCCCCATATTTGTGCTGCTTACCTCAAAGTTTGTCTGTGAAGTTGGTGACTTCAGCAAAAGACTTCCACTTTATTTTGAGTGCTCTCCAAAGCAGCATGCATCACTTAACCCCTCATTTTCATGTCCCACTGTTCAGGTGTTGCATGTCCCGTCCCACGGGGCAAGTTGAACAGGGTCTCTGAAAGGGGGTGTGCGGATTGGGGTGACAGAGACATGTATAATGGAGGGGAGACAAGTTCTGATCAAGGCTCAACTTCATCTAAGCAAGCACAGCTTATATAATAAAACACCACAAGCTCTTGCACAATCTCACTTCCTCCTATCCCCCTAGCCAGGCTGAAAAGAATGCATTCCCTTGAGTAGTTCTCTGTCAAAACGTCCTTCTTCCTTGCTTTTTCCATTGTATGGATTTGGCTTCTTTGTCAAAAAATCAAGTGTCCATAGGTATGTGGGTTTACATCTGGGTCTTTGATTAGATTCCATTGATCAACCGGACTATTTCTATGCCTGTACCATGCTGTTTTATTACTGTTTCTCTGTAGTACAGCTTGAGATCCGGGATGGAGATTCCTCTAGGAGATCTTTCATTGTACAGGATCGTTTTTAGCTAATCTGGAATTTTAATTTTTCCATATGAAGTTGAGAATTTATCTTTCAAGGTCAGTAAAGAATTCTGTGGGTCTTTTGATGAGAATTGCATTGAATCTGTAGATTGCTTTACATAAGATTGCCACTTTTACTATGTTGATTCTCCCAATCCAAGAGCATGGGGGATTGTTCCACCTTCTGAAATCTTCTTCAAGTTCTTTCTTCAGAGTTTTGAAGTTTTTTCATACGAATCTTTCACTTTCTTGGTTAGAGTTACACTAAGGTACTTTATATTCTCTGGGGCTATTGTGAAGGGTGTAGTTTCCCTCACTTCTTTATCTACCTGTTTATCAGTTGTATACAGGAGGGATACTGATTGTTTTGAGTTCATTTTGTATCCAGCCACTTTGCTGAAGGTGTTTACCAGCTGAAGGAGTTCCGTGATTGAATCTTCTTGGGTCCCTCATGTATACTATTCATATCATCTGGGTATAGTCATAATTTGATTTCTTCTTTTCTCATTTGTATTCCCTTGATCTCCTTTGGTTATCTTATTGCTGTAGCTATGACTTCATGTACTATATTGAAGAGATACAGAGACAGCCTTGTCTTGTCCCTGATTTCAGTGGAATTGATTCAAGTTTCTCTCCACTTAGTTTGATGTTGCCTATAGGCTTGTTATATATTTATTATGTTGAGGTATGTGCCTTGTATCCCTGCTCTGTCCAGGACCTTTAACATGAATGGGTATTGGATTTTTGTCAAATGCTTTTTCAGCGTCTAAGGAGATGGTCATGTGAATTTTTTCTTTCACTTTCTTTCTATGATGGATTATATTGATGGATTTCTGTGTAGTAAACCACCCCTGCATGCCTGGGATGAAGCCTACTTGGTCATAGTGAAGGATAGTTTTGATAAGTTCTCGAATTTGGTTTGCGAGTATTTTATTTAGTATTTTTGCATCAATGTTAATAAGAGAAATTAGTCTGAAATTCTCTTTCTTTGTTGAGTCTATGGGTTAGGTATTAAGGTGATTGTGGCCTCACAGAATGAGTTTGGTAATGTTCCTTTTATTTCTATTTTACAGAATAGGTTGAAGAGACTTGGTATCATGTCCTATCTGGAGGTCTGGTAGAATTCTGCACTGAATCCATCTGTTCCTGGGCCTTTTTTGTTGTTGTTGGGAGACTTTTGATGATTGCTTCTATTTCCATAGGTGTGATAGGACTATTCAATTTGTTTACTGATCTTGATTCAATTTTGGTAGTTGTTAGTTATCAAGAAAATTATCCATTTCATTTAGGTTTTCAAGTGTTGTGGCATATAGGCATTTGAAGTAAGACCTGATGATTCTTTGGATTTCCTCAGTGTCTGTTATGTTTCCCTTTTCATTTCTGATTTTGTTGATTTGAATATTCTCCCTCTGCCTTTTAGTAAGTTTGGCTAAAGGTTTCTCAATCTTGTTGGTTTTCTCAAAGAACCAACTCTTGGTTTCATTGATTCTTTTGATTGTTTTCTTTGTTTCCACTTTATTAATTTCAGCCCTGAGTTTGATAATTTCTGGCTGTCTACTCCTCTTGGGTATGTCTGTTTCTTTTTGTTCTAGAACTTTCAGACTTGCTGTTAAGTTGGTAGTATGAGATCTCCCCAGTTTCTTTATAAAGGCACTTAGTGCCTCTTAGCACTGCTTTCATAGTGTTGCATAAATTTGGGTATGTTGTGTCTTCAGTTTCATTGAATTCTAGGAAGGTTTTAATTTCTCTTTTTATTTCGTCCCTTACACAGATGTCATTGAGTAGGGACTTGTTTGGTTTCCATGAGTTTGTAGGCTTTCGGTTGTTTCTTTTGTTGTTTAGGTTCATCTTTAATCCATGGTGGTCTGATAAGATGTAAGGGATCATTTCAATTTTCTTGTATCAGTTGAGGTTTGCTTTGTTACCAAGTTATGTGGTCAATTTTGGAGAAGGTTCTGTGAAGTGCGGAAAAGAAGATGTATTCTTTTGTGTTTGGGTGAAATGTTCTGTAGATATCAGTTAGGTCCGTTTGTTTCATGATGTTTATTAGTTTCCTTGTTTCTCCATTTAGCTTCTGTCTTGATGATCTATCTATTGGGGAGAGAACGGTGTTGAAGTCTCCCACTATTAATGTGTAGTGTTCAATATGTGATTTAAGTTTAAATAACGTTTCTTTTATGAATGTTGGTGCTCCTGTATTTAGGGCATAGATATTAAGAATTGAGACATCATCTTTGTGTATTTTTTTTCTTTGATGACGATGTAATGACCTTACCCATCTCTTTTCATTAGTTTTGGTTGGAAGTCTATTTTATCAGATACTAGAATACTCCAGTTTGCTTCTCGGGTCTATTTGCTTGGAATACAGTTTCCCAACACTTTACTCTGAGGTAATGTCTATCTTTATTGTTGAGGTGTGTTTCTTGTATGCAGCAGAATGATGGATACTCTTTTTGAATACATTCTGTAAGCCTGTGTCTTTTTACTTGGGAGTTGATGCCATTGATGTTAAATGATATTAATGACCAGTGGTTGCTTTCTCCTTCTCTCTTAATGGTAGTGGTGGTAGTGTGTGTGTTTCTGTGTTTTGGATTTGTGTGCGTGGAGTTATTTATTTCGTGTGTTATTGTGGGTGCAATTAGCCTCTTGAGTTGGAGTTTTCCTTTTGATACCTTTTGTAGGGCTGGATTTGTGGTTAGGTACTGATTAATCTTGGTTTTGTCATGGAATATATTGTTTTTTCCAACTATGGTGATTGAAAGTTTGGCTGTGTATAGTAGTCTGCGTTGGCATCTGTGGTCTCTTAACGTTTGCATGACATCTGTCCAGGCCCTTCTAGCTTTCATGTTGAGAAGTCAGGTGTAATTCTGATGGGTTTGCCTTTATACATGACTTGACCTTTTTCTCTTGCACCTTTTAATATTCTTTCCTTGTTCTGTACATTTGATGTTTTGATTATTGTGTGGCAGGAGGATTTTCTTTTCTGGCAGAATCTATTTGGAGTTCTGTAGGCTTCTTGTATGTTTATGGTCATTTCTTTCTTTAGGTTGGGTAAGATTTCTTCTACGATTTTGTTGAAAATATTTTCTGGTTCTTGGAGCTTAGAGTCTTCTCCTTCTATTCCTATTATTCTTAGATTTGGTCTTCTTATAGTGTCCCAGATTTCTTGGGTGTTTTGTGTCAGTAACTTTTTAGTTATAATGTTTTCTTTGATTGATGTATTGATAACTTTGATTGTATCTTCCATACATCAGACTCTCTCTTCCAGTTCTTGTATTCAGCTCCAGTCCTAACGTTATTTTCTAGGGATCTCCAGAGGCCTCTTCAAGATGTTGGGCAGTGGGTTTAAAGCCTGCACCCAGCTCTGCTCAGCTGAATTCCCTGACTGTCTCCCAGTTGGGTCTGGAATAATCCTGCTTTCTCAAGAGGGTGTGTGGAGGGCAGAGCTGAATCCAGGCACCAACCACAATACACAATAGCCATCAACCTATGAGCAGCTTCAGGCCTTGGTCTGTTTCCTCACATCCACCCAAAACATTAGTGGGTGTGGGCTGATATATTTCCAAGTCCAAAGTTGCTCAGGTGCCCTACAGTCTTTTTCCAGATGGCAGAGCTCTGTCTATCTGCTGTGTTCCAGATGGACTAGGTCAATAAGAGAGATTGGAACTCAAACCTGCTTGAAACAACAGTGATGTGGGATATGGCCCACACAGGTCTCTGCTCTGTAACCTAAGTGCATCAGGCCAATAGGCTGTAGGTGAGTGGGGGTGAGATCACAGCCAGAAGCTGATATCAGGATAGCAGCTAATGAGGATTGTGGCCTGAGTTTGCTTTGTGTCCTAGCTGAGTCAACGCTGTATGCTTCAGGTGGGCGGGCAGAGATCGACCCAGGCCTGAAGTTGCTCACAGGAGACAAGCTAATGAATTTGTGGTCTGTGCAGCTCTCTGCTCTGCCTGTTTTTGTTGTTGTTGTTGTTGTTGTTGTTGTTTTGGTGTGTGTGTGTGTGTGTGTATTGACTTTGTCTGAGCAATATGCTTCAGGTGGGTGTGAGGAGACAGATCAAGGCCTGAAGTTGTTCTTCAGATGATGGCTAATGTGTATTGTGGCTGGTGCCTGGATTCAGCTCTGCCCTCCACACACCCTCTTGAGAAGGCAGGATTCTGCTTATCTGCTCTGTGACCCAGCTAGGCTAGGCCAGCATGCAGCTGGGATCTAAGTGGGATCAGAGCTCAAAGGTGTTTGGGTGCCCCCACACTCTTTCTCAGGATTCAGCTAATGTGAGTTGTGACTGGTGCCAGGATTCAGTTCTGCCTATCCGATGCTCCCTGTCCTTGATCCGAGAAGCAGTAGACATAGATGGGCAGTGTGAGCCCCAAGCTACATGGATAGTCCACAGTCCTTCCCAAGATGCTGGCTAATGTGGGTTTTCTCTAAGGATTTTTCTGTTGGTTCGCTGGGTGGCCAGGGGTTGGATCCACCCATGTCACACACAGTGTGGATCCCTCAAGCCTGGGAATCAGTAGCACTGTTGTTTTTTAGCTCTCAGTTTTTTCGTCTTTAGGTTGCTGTGCAGTTCTGGTTTTCCTGCCAATTAGATGCAGTATGCAATGGGGCCACCATTTTGAATCTTCCCCACTGAACAATTTTTAATGTTTGTATTTTGTCATTTGAAAACTTTACTTAGTGACATACCAAAACTCTTTTTCTTTTAAATTAATTTATTCTTGTTACATCTCAATGGTTATCCCATCCCTTGTATCCTCCTATTCTTCCCTCCCTCCCATTTTCCCCTTATTCCCCTCTCCTATGACTGTTCTTGAGGGGGATTACCTCCCCCTGTATATGCTCATAGGGTATCAAGTCTCTTCTCTGTAACCTGTTGTCCTTCCTCTGAGTGCCACCAGGTCTCCCCATCCAGGGGACATGGTCAAATGTGAGGCACCAGAGTACTTGAGAAAGTCATATCCCACTCTCCACTCAAGTGTGGAGACTGTTCTGACCATTGGCTATGAGGCCATAGTCACGTTGATACCTAAACCTCACAAAGACTCAAGAAAGAAAGAGAATTGCAGACCAATTTCTCTTATGAACATCGATGCAAAAATACTAAATAAAATTCTTGCAAAACGAACACAAGAACACATAAAGGATATCATTCATCATGACCAAGTAGGCTTCATTCCAGGCATGCAGGGATGGTTTAATATATGGAAATCCGTCAATGTAATGCACCATATAAACAAACTGAAAATAAAAAACCACATGATCATCTCTTTAGATGCAGAGAAAGCATTTGATAAAATCCAACATCCATTCATGTTTAAAGTTTTAGAGAGATCGGGGATACAATGCACTTTCCTCAACATAATAAAGGCTATATACAGCAAGCCAATAGCTGAAATCAAAATAAATGGTGAGATACTCAAGGAAATTCCTCTAAAATCGGGAACAAGGCAAGGCTGCCCACTCTCCCCATATCTCTTCAATATAGTACTCGAAGTTCTAGCCAGAGCAATAAGACAACAAAAGGAGATCAAGGGTATCCAAATGGGAAAGGAGGAAGTCAAACTATCTCTCTTTGCAGATGACATGATAGTGTAAATAAGTGACCCTCAAAATTCCACCAGAGAACTCATACAGCAGATAAATACTTTCAGCAAATTGGCTGGATACAAAATTAACTCAAAAAAGTCTGTAGCCTTCCTATACACAAATGACAGGCTTGCAGAGGAAGAAATTAGAGAAGCCACACCCTTCACATTAGCTACAAGCAATATAAAATATTTAGGAGTTACTCTAACTAAGCAAGTGAAGGACTTGTTTCAAAATTCTTTTTTTTTAAAGATTTATTTATTATTATGTATACAGTGCTCTGCTTGCATGTACATCTGCAGGCCAGAAGAGGGCATCAGATCACATTATAAATGGTTACGAGCCACCATGTAGTTGCTGGGAATTGAACTCATGACCTCTGTGAAAGCAGCCAGCGCTCTTAACCACTGAGCCATTTCTTCAGCCCCGAAACTCTTAATTGAGTTTATTTTGTTAATGTTTAGTTTTTTGGGTTCTTTTGGATACTAGCCCTCTATGAGATATAGACCTTGTAAAGAATTTTTCTTATTCTATAGACTGTTTCTTCACTCAATGATGATATCTTTTGCTCTGTAGAAGCTTTTAATTTCAGGTCTCATTGTCTTAATGCCTGCAAATACTAAAGTTCTGTTCAGAAAGTCTTTGTCTGCATCTAAAGGTTTAAGTATATTCCCTACCTTTCCCACTAACAGATTTAATGTATTGGGTCTTATGTTGAGATCCTTGATCCATTTAAAGTAGAGTTTTGCTCATGCTACATTTTTATATTCCTTTACAGTTCAGCCAACATTATTAATTGAAGAGGATGCCTTTTTGTTGAAAATGGGGTGACTGTACGAGGGTAGAATTATATCTGGGTCCTCAGTTCTATTAATTGGTGTGTCAATTTTGATGATGGTACCATGCTGTTTTTTATTGCTATACCTCTGTAATATTATTTGAAATTAGGAGTGATGGTCCCTCCAGCAGACTATTTATTTTTCAGGATTGATTTGATTAGCCTAGGTTTTTCTACAAGTTTTAAGATTTTTTTTTTCTATTTCTCTGAAGTATTCCACTGGACCTTTGATCATGACCGCTGATTGCATTGAATCTGTAGCTTAGTTTTAGTATTATGGACATTTTCACTATGTTGGTCCTACTAGTCCATAAGCATGTGAGGTCTTTCCATCTTTTCTTAACTTCTTTAATTTCTTCCTTCAGTATCTTAAAATTTTCATTATAAAACATGTCTTCCACTTTCTTTTTATATTTATTCCAAAATACTTTAATTTTTCTTGAGAAGTCTTATTTTGTAACTCTGACTGGCTTAGAATTCACTGTATAGACCATTCTGTCATCAAACTTGTGAAGATATAAGCCTGTGACTGTTTCCTCAGAGCTAGGGTAAAAAAGCATAGTAGGAAAAATAAGCTTTTATTTTATTTTTTAACCTTCGTGGTGGTGATTTGAATGAGAATGGCCTCCATAGGTTCATATACTTGAATGTTTGTTTCCCCAGTCAGTGGAACTATTTAGGGAGGATTAGGAGTTGTGCCACTGCTGAAGGAGAAATGTCACTGGGGGTGGACTTTGAGACTTAAAAAGAGAGATCTATGCAATGTGGCTCTCTCTCTGCCTTATGGTTGTGTTTCAAGATGTATGTGCTCAGCTACTGCTCAAATGCCATGTCTGCCTGTCTATTGTCATGCTCTGCATTATAATGGTAATGAACTCTAACTCGATATAACTTCTCTCTTTTGTAAGTTGCTTTGGTTATGGTGTTTTGTCAGGGCAATAGAAAAGTAACTAAGACAGAAATTGTACCAGGGAGTAGGTTGTTGCTGTAACAGGCCTGACCATGCTGCTTTTATGGAGGGATATAGAAGATCTTTAGACTTTGGACTAAGAACATGGTTGAATGCTGTAAATGGAGCTTAATCTGTGGACCAGTTCAAGAGATTTCAGAAAAGAACAATATTAGCAACTTGGTTAGAGGTTGTTCTGGTGATATTTTGGATAAGCTCAAGAGATGTCAGATGGAAATAGTATTAGCAGCTTCACTAGAGGGTGTTCTGGTGATATTTTGGATAAGATTATGAATGACTCTTTTCACAAGAGTCTTAATGAGGCTAAATTGAAGGGTTTTAGATCAATTTCATTTTCAGAGGATTTCAAATATTGACTGTGTTATGTGGTTATTAGCGATCACTCTTATGCAGATATACAATGAAAAAGAAAAAGCAGGACAACAAAAAATTCAAAATACATATGTGGTTTGAAAGAAAAAGACCACTGTGAAATTTTATCTTGGAGCCTTGGTTTGTGCTGAGAGAGATAAGGAGAAATGGAATAAAGGAAGTGGTGATGACAGAGCAAGATCCCATGTAGCTTATCCTGCAACTGTATAAAGGAATAAGGTATTCTATGTTTCCAAAGAGCAACAACAAATCACACCATATTTAAGTTTAATTCAAGGAGGGAGCTGGGGTTCTTCCCAAGCAAGCAGCAGAACTTGGGAGCTTTGGTCTGGTGGTCTGTCTGGCTTAGATCCAAGAAGGATACAAAAGTAAAGAGGTTGTAGAATCTTTCCACACCATTAAGAAAAGCTGCTGAGACCAGGAGTGTATCAGGAAAGTCTCTGCATGGAGGCCCATTGCATGAAGTTGTGAAAGTGAAGCCTGGGTTCCTTTGGTGACTCCAGGATGTTGGAGATGACAAAACTGTAGGATACATACCAAGGAGAGCTTCACACAGTGAGGGGAAAAGTTGAAGAGAGAAATGTGTTGCAGTCAACCAAACTGTAAGGGCAGAGCTGTCTAAGCCCTTGGACATCTGACACAGAACTGCAGGATTTGGAGTTTTTTCTCTGCTAGGTTTCTATATTTGGTCCAATGTTCCATTGCTATGCCCCTTATTAATCTCTCTTGGAACGGTAATATATATTCTGTGCCATTGCATGTTGGCTATGTGCAATTTCCTTTTGATTTTTACAGGGGCTTACAGTTAAAAATCACTTCAAATCTTCAAAGAGACATTGTGCATTTAAACGGTCTTGATATTGAAAGACTATGGAAAGTTCTGGAGTTGAAATAAATATTTTGCATTATGACACGGCTACAAGCCTATAGAAACCACAGAGTGGAATGTGGTGGAAAGAGAATGGCACCCATAGGCTCGTAGAGTTGACTCTTTTGTCCCCAGTTGCTGGAACTGTTTGAGAAGGATTTGAAAGTATGACTTTCTTAGAGAAGACGTGTCACTGAGGGTGGGAGTGGAAGTTTTAAAAGCTGACACTATTCCAGGTTAGGGTGCGTGCTCTCTCTCTCTCTCTCTCTCTCTCTCTCTCTCTCTCTCTCTCTCTCTCTCTCTCTCTCTCTCTCTCTCTCTCCCTCCCCACTTTCTCTGCCTGCCTGTCTGCCTTCCTGATTCATGCTCATGGATTATATGCAACGGCTCAGCTACTGATCCAGCACCATGCCTGCCAACCCATTGCCATGTTCCTCACCCTGATGACCATGGACTCTAACCCTGTAGAGCTGTGATCTCCCAGATTAAATGCTTTCTTTTGCAGTGGCCTTTTTGCTTTGTCATGTCAAAGTAAAAGTAACTAAGACAGCATTCTAATAAATTGTATTTGAGCTGTTGAAGATAATCTCTTTTTCCCCCTGTAGTATTGTCTCCTGAGGTACATGCCATGCCAGAAATGAAAAGTTTTACTGAAACTTCTGAGAATTCATCAGTATGTGACTCTATGTGTCCTGCGCGTACTTCAGTCTTCAAGAGTGTTTCTGAGATTGTGTCAGATACCTCAAGTACATCTGTAGTTGTGAAAAAGCCATCTACCTCGAAGACTTATAAGCATGTTAAATTTCAATGGAAGAAGAAAAGTGAAGGTATATTCAAGAGCAGTGTTTCTCAGTCAATTTATCTTTTTTCCTTAAAGATTCCATGTCCAATATCGCTCCCTGAGCACCTCTTAAAATTACAAAATTAGAGAGGTCACATTCTCTCTTTCACATCGTTGCCAGGAACAATCATGTATGGCTGTTCCTATCATCATGGTATGACAGGACCGAGGGTCTGAGGGTCTGACAGGACTGAGGGTCTGAATCACCAACCATATTTGATAGAGGCTTCTCAGACTGTAGTAGCTCTCAAGCAGTTTTATACATTTCCTGAGGTCCTGTGAGAACTTTAAAGCCTTTCATGACTCTAAGGCCAAGAAGGACATGTTTCTTCTCCTTACTTCTGATGTGCTGTACTATCTGTTGAGACCTTTCCTAGCACTAGCTTATGTGTGGCTCCGGCATCCTGTTTTCTGTAACCACATCATTCTCTATTCACCACATCCTCTACCATTCTTTTAGGTCTACCAGGAAAAGGTGGCATCTTATTTCTGTAAAAAGTTCACATAGGCTTTCCTGCTGCAACAGCTTGCCCCTTTAAGGGTTAAGAGTGCAAGAGAGTAAAGTAACACGTGTTCTATCCATTTTCTCTAGATTGAGTTGATCAGTGAAGGATGTAGAAAGCAAATGACCCCATTCTTTCTTATACCATGGATGCTTTCCATGACCCAACTTTATGAGACACATCTGTGGAACATTTGATGTCGTCCTTCTGTAGCGATTGTTTCTGTTTTTAAAGTGATACTGTTTAACAAATGTCTAAAGATTGATCCCTATTCCATGAGAACTATAAGTATGTTCACTAAATGTCAACTTGTGAAAAATCCTTTCTTAGTAAAATGATTTAAAAGATTGTTTCTAATGCCAGTTATCTGACTTTCAAATGTATGTGCAATTCAACTGGCAATGCTAGGAATGAAGAGACAAATAGTAATGACGTTGCTTATTACTACTTTTATCGTCATTATGTGACATTATGTGCCAGGCACATTTTTATATGGCTGCATACATAATATCATTTCAAAACTTCCTTGAAGGCTTGGTGGTGGTAAATATTTTTAGTGAAAAAAAAATTCAGAAGTCACTTGTTGATGGCAAGAGATAGCTGGGCCAAACCTTGAATCCAGACACTGACTGCCTGCAACTCTAGAGAAGAGATAACCATTCTATTGCAAAGATGTCTACAGTTGTCATTGTTTTCTTTTAGGTCTTATAACTTTTAGGATACGTTCAATTTTCCACTGAAGCTTACACAACTCCTTTTGATTTCTCCATCATTATTTGAATTTTAAAATTTGCTGACTTTTACATTATGAAGAAATTCTAGTAACAGTCAGGAGAAATACAATCACTTTATTTGAGCTCTATTTATTGATATGTCAATCTATAGAGCCTGGACAAAGTATTACTGAACTTTGACTTTTCTCATGAAGAATTCGTTTCATATATTCTTTGAGTAATAACCATGTAGTATTTTCAGCCACCTCTGATTATTTTGAAGATATAATCCCAATTTTGTTCCAGTAATAGAGTAGAAACAGAAGATATTATGGTCGTATTTTAATGCCAGAAACCATACCTTTGTATATACTTTATCTGTAGTTTCATGTCATGCAAGACATAACTATATCAGATTCTGATGACAGAAACCTCTTTAAAACTTGGGTTGTTTAGAAATATGATTAGCCTTGTAAGTATTTTAATGTTTGTGCCATTAGTGAGTTAACGATAACTGTTCTAATTGTCCTAATTCCCAAATGGAGCAGCATTGTCAGTAGACTTGACTAGCCTGCAGCATATGGGTTATAACTTTCCCAGGATAGCTGAGAATGTGTTCCAACAGATTTGTAATGACATCACATTGCAGTGTCAGAATGTTAGACACTGCCAGCTGCTACATTATCACCAGTATTACCTGAATTGATGAAGTCTGGAAAAAATTGATTTATTTTTTATGACATGTTTAGTAGAGAATTCATTTCACTTTACAGTTATGGTTTTGAAATGAAAAGAAAAATATATAGCTACACATACAAAACAATTATATTTTTTAATTATCTTTAATTTGTACTCTTTTGGGGTTAAATACCTAAAGTACTCATAAATTTGCCATGACCCGGACAATGGAAGAGAAAGGATATACCTTTGACTAATCCATACCCAGCAATATAAACAGGTCTTCGTAGCAAAGTTCAGGAAAGTTAAAAAAAAAACCTTTAGTTATCATCACACACCAACAGAAGGAAGTTGAGGATTCTACTTGAGCTAATGAGTGTTTGAATACAAAGAAATTTCTATACAACTTAGTAAACAGCACCTCTAAAACTTTAGTTGTGTGTTGTCTCATTTCCTTTTTATTAAACATGTATTGCTATTCAGTGAGGCATGAAAGAGGGATCAAATAAAAATACTAAAGCTACTTTGTGAGCTAACATAGTAGGAAATAATTTTGTTTTTCAACCATTGAACTTAATATTGGTGGCGAGCCATGCTAAAATCAGCCACTGAGATGATAATCTAAAGTACAAAATTATGCTAAAATATCCATACTGAGTTATTGAGGAGAATGGTCCAAAAACCTAATTTCTATCTCAGACATAATGGGGTTACTGAAATACATTTGGTTTAATTTGAATAAATAGAAGGAATTATAAACCTGTAAACTTGAGAGAGTCCCTTCATACTTAACAAAATAAAGTCACCTTAAAAGAAAATATAATAAAAGACCAATCTGTGAAAACTTCTTAGATCTGTTCAAAGACAGCAGTCTGGATTTAGTTCAGATTATTCTAATTTGTTCTAAGTAGCACCGTTTCCTGTATTGCTTGTGACCTAAGGGGCCTTGGACTGCTACACTTGTTTCATGATCATTAAAGGTTCGAGGTACCTTATGAAGCAAAGCTGTTTCTGCTCTTTGTGGGAGGTCCACTGACACATCCTTATGCAGCCTCCGATCATCTTCATTTAGGCTATTGTGAGATTTTACAACGAAGATCTCCAAGTCCTTACTTAAGTACTTCAGAGACGGTTCCAAGAGTGAAAACGTTGCTTTCTGCCTAACATATCTCCTTTTAGGATTATGATCTGGCAAAGGATGATTTGTTTTTTTTTTTTTTTCTCCCTCGCATTGAAGCTTCAAGTTATATAGCTGTACCTGACCCCAGTGTCCTGAAACAAGGCTTCTGTAAGGACCCTTCAACCTGGTCTGTGGATGAAGTGATACAGTTTATGAATCATAGAGATCCTCACATATCAGGCCCCCTCGCCGACCTCTTCAGGCAACATGTAATGTATCTTTTTGTCCAGTATTCCTGTTGCCCTAATGCCTTTGAATGACCTCCGTGCAGACCCTTCAGTTTGATACTGAGTTGTGTGGATGGTGGGAAACCCTGTCAACTGATCTTTTTTCATTTGTGAGACAGGTTACTTTGCCCAGCATTTGGGCCTTAAGTTGTAGGTTAAGTGTCTGTTCTTACATGGGTATCTAAGTATCTAGTTCACTAAGCAGCTTCAGGTTTTCAAGAGGTGGTGTTACAGCATTGCCACACTCATGCAGACCACTCCTTCCTGTGATGACAAATACAAAAATCCTCCCCAGACCTCTTCTACTCTAGGACCACGAGTAGGAGAGGTTAATCTACAGCAAAGACCAAGGTAGCCTTCTAGTGATACCCAGTGAAACCAGATACTCCATTATAATATGAATACCAAATAATGGACTTCTATAACATACATTGTATAATTACAATAATAAAAAATTTCAAAAGGGTTCCCTGTGACTGCTAAGCAATGTGTTCACAGTATTTTCTTACATAAAGCTACTGATTTAATGTCTCATGTGCACTTTTACGTGTGCGTGCCTGCACATGTGTGTACAGGTGCAGATACACATGTGTATGTGTCTATGAGGAACAGAGGACAAAAATCTCAAGTGCCATCTTCAGAAAGGCTATGTAGCCTTCTTTGAGACAAGGTCCCTCGCTGCGCTCTGTAGGCTCATCGGTTAGGTTACACTGACTGGCCAGGGCATCCCAGGGATTGTCACCTCTCCAGTGCTTGCACTACAGTAGATGCCACCATGTCTGGCATCTTACATGGAGTCTGGAGATCCAACTCCAGCCTAAATGTTTACAAGGCAAGTGCTTTACTGACTGAGCAATCCATCCCAGCCCAACGCCCACAAATACTGGCTTTAAGTAAGTCAGAATTTGTCTCACCACTTCAGTAGCTTCAGACGGCTGATTAGCTTTCAACAAGAAGATGAATGTGATTATATACATCACATTTACACTTTGCATGAATACTGACATATTCCTTTCTCTTCTCAGGAAGTTAATAACAGTAAATTCATTTCTACTGTTCACAGTCTTTAGCCATTTGCCATGGATATATAGCAGTGTTTTGTTCACTACACAGGAAAGTCATAATTTGATTCTTAGGATGTTATTAGAAGTACTGGGTTAAACCTTTTAATTTAAATATAAAATTATCCAATGAGGCCTCACTGCACAAACCAAATTTTATAAAAACATCCAGAGAATATAAATTTATATCTCTGATGGACAATATTTTGTCTTATACATTCTTACATATAAAGAACTTGATGAGCTGTGGAAGGATTCTTACTATATCGTTTTTCTTCTGTCTGTAGGAAATTGATGGAAAAGCGCTGCTTCTACTGAAGAGTGAGATGATGATGAAGTACATGGGGCTGAAGCTAGGACCAGCATTAAAACTATGTTACTACATTGAAAAACTTAAAGAAGCTAATTATAATTGAATGCAAATTTAGTTTAGAGATAAGTCTCAGGTATACTGAAAACATTTTACTTTAAAAAGTAGTTTTCCTATCAGTTTCTATTTTATAGGTTTTTATAAAATTTTTTATCAAAATTGTACAGTTATATTGACGGTATATTCTTACTCTTTAAATAACATTTAATGTTTGTATTAGCATTTTTCCAACTGAGTATTCATTATTTATATGTTTAATTATTTTTTTCAAGTGTGTTTCATGTAGCCATCAGAGGAAAACTGTTTATTTGGATTTCTCTTTATATCTAGACCCAAACAATTAAACCCCAATGGGGGCAATACCAACAACTTAACCGCTATTAAAAAAACATGCAAACTTTTCCTCAAAAAAGAATTTAAAGATGCACTTAAAGTCTCTTCTCCTTCTCAATTATTTTGTATGTCTGATTTTACAGTGTTTTGTTCATGAACTACTGCTACTATTAGATATGGAGAGCCATATAAATTGTGTTCCTTTCTGCCTGTGCCCTTGCTATTGTATTTGCTCATAATAATGGGAGAAAAGCAAGTTTATAAGTATACACGATGTGGTACTTGATATTTTTATAATGTTGGATAGATTAAATAATTTTGTACAAGAGATGTATATTCTATGAGAGTGAATTGGATAGAAGTGGGTAAACTTTATACCTATTTTACAATTTTATGTATTTTTGCTAATCTTAAGCATTAGACATTCAATTCTGACATTTCTATTTCCGAGATATTTGTGTCCAGATTTAAAAAATTTGTGTTTCTTCATTACTCATACAGATACTTTAGCGTATTTATACACTGTTCTGTATCTGTGAGAATACATAAGTAACTTTTTAACTTTAATATGGCACTTTACACTGCTGAAAAGTCAATAAAGAACTATATGAAGATGTTTAGTCCATAAAAAACATGGATATCCTTTAGTTATCACCAGTATCTCTTAGCAGCCAGGTGATATGTAGCTCCATAGATTGGCTCCCACAAGGACACTCTTTATGCTATGCAATATTTCTAATTAATTTTCTTAGTGCTGAGCCATCGATTCTGCTATTTAGAAAGATATGTCAATTCTTACATTGAGGCTTTATTTTTTATGAATGGATCTTTTAAAGGAAAATGGTGCTGCATGTTATTACTTTATATAATGTTGTAATAATGCATACAAGCTATGAGAATCAGTTATACACATATTAGCTATTTATTCTAAATGTCAACAAGATATTTACCAGGACAAGAATGTACATTTTCTCTTTAGAATACCAAATGTGCTTAGGCAAGAATGCAAATGATTAAAATATTACTTCACCTATGTCATTTCTGATCCAACTAGATTCTTACTTAAACTTGTTCTTGCAAATGAAGATCTTGTTTGTATGAAGATGCTCTGTCCAGTTGAATGGCCCTCAGGTGTTTATAATACTGTTTTGTAATCTTCATATTGTAAGAATACAATAAAGCCAAATAACCACAGCAGTTAACACCTAAGCCTGGGACTTCACTTATCTTCTCAAGCGTGTTAGTTTGTGAGCTTGTTGGTCTTGAAAAGAAGGAATTTGAGACGATTAGCAGTTTACTTGAGAATAAATCTCTGTTTATCTCAAACTATAAAAGATATTTTACTTGCAGTTTGTAGTGTAAGTGAAATATGCTGAAATTGCTGGGGCTCAGTCTACAGGCTGAAGCTGTCACATGAAGTCTCCTGAGACCAACCCAGTGTGGGACAGTCTATGATAGGGTATATTTGTACACAAATGCCCACCATCTGAATACATGGCAGGCAGACTTTTCCCACTCTAATTCATTTGGCTTACATTATTTCACATGAACAATAAATATTTAGGATACCGTTCTCAAGAGTTGTAATTGTCAAGCCCAAAGTGATCTATCCCTAAATTTTATCTCCATATACTGTCATATGTTTTCAGTCTCGCTTGTGTAACTTCAGCTGACCTTGAACTCACAATGCCTCAAGTCTCCCTGGTGCTGGAATTGTATAGGGGGTGCTTATTCTTCACTTAGAGACCTATTCATAATTGGTTGATATTAATATTGATAATTTTATTTTTAGAGAAATAAAGAGAGGCTATACAGAAATCAGATCCCTTATGTATTGCTAGTCAGAATTTAAAGTTTAGCTTTTGTGTAAAACAATGTCCGTATTATATATCAAGTCTCGCAACCTGAAAAAGCAGCATCAGTATAGCCATGCTTAGGATGTAATTATTTCTGACAGATAAAAGATACAAATGAATTTCTGACATCAGAAGCGTGAATGAAGCATGAATTTCAGTGTCTGTGTGTGCATGTGTGTGTTAGACTTTAAAGGGTATGCAATTCTGATATATACTGTCACATGGATTACATTAAACCAGGCACAAGGACAAATGCTGTGTATGTATCACTTACATGAAACCCTGGGAGAAAATTGAAGCTATCAGGGGGTATTGAAAAAGGAATGGGAAGTTACTATTTAATTGGCCCAGAATCTCAGCATAGATGGAATGAAACATCCTAGTTTCAGATAGTAGTAATGGTTGTGCAACACTGTAGATATAGTTCACACTTGTTGTATATTAATGTAGGTGAAGGGTTAAATTTGTGCGTAAGAAGGTAAATTAGGATAAAAGGAAGGCAGGTTTCAAGTAACAGAGATGAACTGGTACAAGGCTTAAAATATTTCGTTTTCAGCAAATATTCTCAGGAGTCATGTAGAATACATCACAGAGAAGTAGAGGAATGCAGATGAGAGTAACAGTGTGATCAATTGGCCCCCTGTTGCTAAAATCACAAGTATTTACTCTTGCAAGGTAGAAGGAGCAATTGTTAGAAAGGGAAGACCCTCCTCACCACCTAAGCACACTGGGTCATCTCACCACTGATGAATTCTTCTATATACAAGACTAGGTGGCTTCTCCATTACCACTGTTCTCTGTGTAGTTATCCAGTTAACTCATACTTGATTTTCAGAAAGAGAGGTACATTTATTTCAGTTTTCCCATATTCAATACTCCTTACATACACCTGAAAAAACTTTATAACTTTTTCCTACTATGCCTTCTTTTCTGTCTTACTACATCCTTTCAGAACAATTGGTACATTCCTCCATGTACAGGAAGGACACCGCTGTCTGCATTTAGTTATTTCAGTTCCTAACTCATAAGTGACACTAACTTCAAAGGAATTTGTTTGTGATTTCGTTTTACCCATCCTCTGCCCTCCTTAGTATACCACAAAAGGATTTTCAGATTTATATTTGTAATATTCCATTTAGCATACTCCACCATCCTTCCTCAAAGACAGTCTAGTTCATTCACCTCACCATAAATGATTTAACGGTGAGGTGAATTTTTTGTGTATCATGATGTTTTCACCTTGGTAGTTTATTGATTTTCTAAAAATATGGCCTTTAGCCATAGTTGTTCTAATTGGCCTTTGACAATTTTTGTGGTGGTATCATTTTTACTTGACAAATTAGACTGTATTTAGGAACTGGTTGTCCTGAGTATATTCCTGACATCACTCAGGATTTCCTCTTTTATAATATAAGTGGAACACCTGGGAAAACTAGGCTGTAATAAATACCAAGCACACTATATCCTGAACGTATCTGTAGCTTTTCTCACACTATAAATCAGCTTAACCTTCATAGTGATTTGGAATCTCAGGCTCCACCTTGTGGTCCATCCTTCCCTTGGGCCTTGGAATCATTCTAGGAAGCAATGATGCATGTCACCTTTGTCACATTGCTGTGGATTTTGGTCATGTGCCTACCTCTCACAGTTTTGCTTCTTGATATCATAGTATGGCTCATATATATTTTCATTTATTTCTTTTTTAAAAATGCATATTGGTGTGTGCCTCTGTGCCTGTCTGCTTGTCTGTATGTGTAGCACATGTGTGCAGTACCCAAGGAGGACAGAAGAGGGAACCAGATCCCAGAAACTAGAGTTACCTAATGCTGTCAGCTACCTGATCTACATACTGGGAACCAAATCATTGTCTTTTGCAAAACCAACAACTGCTCCAAATTTCTGAGCCATCTATCCATCCTGTGTTTGTCTTTTCTCTCAACTTGTCCTTCAAATTCTTCCCTATTGGGAAAGCGCCATCCTCATTCTTAGCAAGTGTTGGGCTGAACTTACTGGGATTTGTCTTTTAATTAATTTCATCTTCTGATTTCCATGGATATCTGACTTTGATGAGAAATTATTATATATGTAAAGTAGTATGCGTGTGGTGATTTGTCGAAGCATTATTAATGTGGAGATCAACTTGAAAGATTTTGTTTTCCCTAAACTACTTAGTCTTCACAGATCTTTTAGAAAAACTTACCATTCCAAATGCTTGTTTTCATTCTGATTTGCATATTTGCCATGATTTATTGAGATCCTTCTGTTTCACTACTTCCCTTCCCTAAATGATGGGCATCAATCTCCAGAACCTGTACATTTAGATGAGTGCATATCCCTGAGGTTCCATCCCCAGATCAATTTGTTTTGAGAATTATATCAAAATGAAGAAAGCAATAACAGATTTTATTTTACATAACCGATTTGATTTCCAAACGTGGTTTGAGCTTAAAAGCAGTTACAGTATAGCATCAGTTGAGGGCTTTCCTCAGATGCATGGCTTTTGTGTGTAGACTTGAAGGAATGAGCACTAAGAATGTAGAATGTTTCCTCTGAGAAGCCTGTTCATTTGATTGATTGTAGTCAGTAATTGGATTTTTTACAAAGAAAGAATGATGGAGTCTTGCCTTGTAGCATACAAAGGCAAGTCTTCTGAGAGCATAGATTCTAGATATGTACTCCCCCCTGGCTAAATTAATCTTTAATGTCGGCTATTTTCTATGTAACTAAGAATACATGTATAATTTTATTGCTATAAGCATTTGTAAATTTTACTTATGTGAATGTGTGTGTGTATGTGTGTGTGTAGAGGGGTAAGAGAGAAGGGGAAGTGAGAACACGTGTGCATGTGTCTGTCTCTGTATGTGTACAATTGTGTGTGTGTGTGTGTGTGTGTGTGTGTGTGTGTGTGTCTGTTTGTGTGTTTGAAACTCCAGGTACCCTTGGAGGGAGAAGCAGGTATTTCATCCTGTGATACTAGAATTCCAAGTGGTTGTGAACTATCTGACTTGGGCTCTGGGAATTGAACTCGGGTCTTCTCTAAAAGCAGTATAATAGCTCGTAACTGCTGAGCCATGTCTCTCAGCCACCTAAAGCATGTTCTTGGCCATTGTGTTTATGTAGCTCCAAGGCCATTTTCAGCTGACCAAAGCACCATGACACCTTTCTTATGTGAACTATGCCCATACTCTATCCTGTTGCAGTGATACAGTTTTGATTCATGAATGTTAAAACAAATATTTAGATAATTGAATAAACCATGTAGTACAGAAAGATGTTTTTACAGTTACCTGTTTTTTCATGTTATCTAACCCGTGTCTAATTTGACAGCCACATTTTAAGTTATTCGTCACCTTTGTTCAATCTTGCCAAAGCATCCCACATAATTTGCCACGGATGGCCTCAGTCAGGTATAGGTCCTTGGGGAGTTCTTGAAGTGCTGGTGGGCAAAAATAGGTGAGGTGACAAGCAGACCAACCCAGGGGAAGTTTGATCTGAGTGTCACCTCGCCTATCTTTGCCCACCGACGCTTCGAGAACTCTCATCCCCAAGGAACTATACACGACAGAGACGGTCCGTGGAAGGTGGCTCCCATTTGTGGGACTCGAAGCTTTCTCTCCTCTTTTTTTTATATACTTTTTCAGGCAAAGATAAGGAGATTGCCAAGAGTGCTGCAGACTCCTCAGCAAAGGAAAGGCTGAGCTAAGAAGGCGAGCAGGTAAGAATCATGGGACATTCACAGTCCAAGAACACGGCTATGTCCCTGGCAGTTTTGAGTCATATGTTAGAAGGCAGAGGTGTAAAAACCTTAAAAAAGAGTTTGGTGGCCTTTTATGATATTTCTGTTAAATGTGAGTCACTAGTTCTCAGAGGAAGGAAGCCCAAACAGGATGCTTCCTCCCTCTGAGAGATCAGACATGTTATTAAAACAGTTTGCATGGGAAAATTCCAATACTCTCTGCCATGAACTAATCAGACCAATGAGAATGACAGGGACTGTGCAAGATTACATTAAAACATGTATGGACCAAAACAGTGTTTTCTTTTGTCCAGGGTATGGCCTACACTGCAGGTTTTCAAGAGAAACATTTTCACGCCTATGTTCAGAACTTAAAAGGAGGTAACGACCAAAACATGTCATGCTATTTCTGTGGTCAGCAGGGTCACATTAGTTGGGACTGCACCAAGGAAAAGCAGGCCTCCATTAATGAAGTTAAGCCTCCGGGGTTGTGTCCTCAGCATAAGAAAGGAAAGCATTGGAAACATGAGTGTAAATCAAAGTTTCACAAAGATGGGACTCCCATATAGATGCGAAGACAAAACCCAGGATGAGGGGCAAGCCCTCAGCCCTGAAGTAAGAAGAAGGGGTAAAGAAGAGAAACAAAGTAACTTGAATCCTCTCATCCCTGAATATAACATCTTAGATCTGCCAAGAGCAACCCCAGGAAGCACAGGGCTAGATTGTGCAGCACACAAAGATTATTTGCTTTCTCTTTATGAGGTAGTACAGTTGGTAGGGACGAGATTTAATGGGCCATTACCTTCAGGTACCTTTGGTCTTGTAATAGGAAGGAGTTCAAACTATAAGAAAAACTTTGAAGTCCTCCCGGGAGTAATTGACTCTGACTTCCAGGGGGAAGTAAAAATTATGATTAGACCTTTAAAGGAAACTGTACAATTACACAAAAATCAGTTGGTGTCTCAGACTCTGTTGCTATGAAACCACCTACCTTGGGACTGCAGGCCCGTACTTTACCATGGAGTTCTGCTCCACTTGTTAAAACAAATATGGCTAAGGATTAATCATCAGTTAATAGTTTATATTATGACTTACAAATAAAGTGTTTAAGAAAGCTCCAGATAGTGATGTTCAGATAAAAAGAAGAACTAAGAAAATAACTGTCTTGACACACAGATGTTTGGCATAATGAGAGAACACTGACCATTGATAAAGAGGGCACATGCGTACTGATACCAAGCTAATGACTTAAGAATGGTACTCAAGATTGAAACTTTCCTCTGGGTTGGTCTGTTTGTCACTTGCCTATTTTTGTCCTCCAATGCTTTGAGAACTCTCCTTCCCAAGGAACTATACCCAATTGAGATGGTCCATGGCAATAATTTTTACCAAGAAGGCAACTCTCTTTCAGTTGGTTTTCATACTAATTAATTAAAAGATATGCAATGATTATTTTAAGAAGACTTGAAAGTTTTAGGGAAGAAATGCAACTGACTTGGATGTTACCTATATTGCTCAATTTAAGGGAACAGAAGTATGAATTTAAAGCTTAGAGTCATGGCTCAAGTTTGTAATCCCAGTATCAGAAAGGCTGAGGCAGGAGGATCACTGAATGTTACAGGCTAGCTTTAGCTACAAAGTGGGTCCCAGGATATTCTGGGCTCCTCAGTGAGACTTAAAAGAAACTTTCCAGAAGGTAACTAGTATTGTCAGACTGCCTGGAGGAAATCAGTGTTCTCACTTAAGATTTAGCCATTAAGCCATTCCCCAAGAAGAGGTTACCCCTTCTCCAACCATCTTCACTTTCTCCCTCATTTAGACATGGGAAACATCTTAAACAGTCCTTTACTTCTAGTACTTTTCAGGGAGTTCACTCACTCTCTTGCTCTTTCTTGAGTTTTTCCTTCATGTAGTTTTTGTTCCTGCTATTTCATACACAGTTGGTCTCGCTCAATGAACTGAATGAAAGATACTTTTTTGGCATATGTCATAACCTAAACTTGCTGAGAAAAACTTTCATTGGTGAGCTATTAAAAAATAAGTTGCTGTTATATATACATTCAGGCCAGGAAATACTTTATGTGTTTACAAATAAATGAATATATTCTGTATGTCTGAGATACTCTGCTGTCTACAAAGTCCTGATTTGGTTGTTGTCTGTGGACACAGTTATTACTAGCTCAGTGGGACTATATGAATCAGAGAGGTTAATTAGAGCCTGGAAGAATCCAAGAAGACTTAATATGGATAGGACCTGGACAGGGTTGACAAGAGTAATGACAGTTCACTTTTGAGGTGTACCTGCTCAGATCCTTACTGCTTTGTCACATTTAACAGTTGCTGTCTCTTATAAGTGTGTTTCCTTTCCATCACACACTCTTAGTGTTGTTAGGGTGGTCCATGTAATCATACAATGGGAATAATGGATAACCAGGAAAAACAGTATTTGTGGATCCCATCACACTCATGATGAGGGTGGTACATCAGTTGGCATTATAGGAATCCACTTGTCCCTGATGCCAGGGAATTCCTCTTGATATAGCATTTTTGCCTTTTGATGATGAATTCTCTTCTGCAGGTACTTCCAGCTGACATGAAGACCATGTTATCAGGACCAGGAAGGTGGAAATGCTATCCAAAGGCTGGGTCTTGGGTATCTGAATAGTTGATCCAGTTGAAAGACAGGGAGCAGTCACATCGGCTGGCCTGGTTTACATCAATCAGATCTCATGAAGTCCAGAGATCAGCTGGTTGTAGTCCACAGGTGATCCCTAGATAGAGTTTTTTAGACAAGTCAAAATCTGCTGAGACAAATATAGACTAATGACATAATTAACTTTTTCGGGTAATTGGGGAAGGTAAATTATCCCAAGGCCAGGAAAACATTCCATTTTTAGGAACAGGTAGATGTCCTTATCTGGTTTGTGTTATAAAATTGGTCTGCAAAGTCATCAGAGACCTGAAAATGATAAATATTATCTAAATAAACAAGAAGTGCAGTTGGAAGCAGCTTCTAAAACTATAGAAATGCTAGATTTTGCTGGCCGCCTGGACAGTCACCAAATTTATTTCTATAAAGTTGGAGCATCATCTTCATCCTTCTGGCTCAGAATGACTGGCGGATTTTTCTGTGAAGCGGATAATATAGATGAGTTGCCTAATCTGACCTTGCAAAGCTCAGCAGCCAACCTTTCTGCATCCACTTGTCCAGTATTCTGTCTGCAACAGAAGCAAGGGCATTTTCTTGCTACCTTGCCACATATGAGGCCATCTTCTAATGGAGATTTTTTTTTTTTAATTCTCATCGTCTTCTTAGAAGTCAAAAAGAGGGTGCTGCCAAGAGCTGACATATCCCATTGTCAAAAAATTCTAAACTTGAGGGCCAGAGAGATGGCTCAGCAGTTTAGAGCATTGACGGCTCTTCTAGAGGTCCTGAGTTCAATTCCCAGCAACCACATGGTGGCTCACAACAATCTGTATTGTGATGTGATGCCCTCTTCTGTCATGCAGGTTTAGAACACTCATATACACAAAATAAAAACAAATAATAATCTTTAAAAAAATTTAAAATTAGTAAAACACCTTTAAATGCCATATTTATATATTTCTGAGGTTTTTAAGACCATCTACCAATCTTTAGTATGTTTGAATTGCTTGTTTCTATCTATATATTGATTGATTACCTTAGAAAACACCTTGATTAACTAAAGTAGTACCTAATAAAAAATCACAATTCTAACTGACTATTAGATTGTATTTCTCAATTATCGTAAATAGTTTGTGATAGTAACTTTCAAAAAGACTAGAAGTGCACACAGCATTTTAAAGAATTACATAGGTACAATACTTTAAAAAAGTTGATACACAGTTTTCTACAACCAAAATATAACCTTAATTTTTGTATCAGTATACAAAAGATTTATACCAATGTAAGCAAATATAACCTTAATTTTGTATCAATATATAAATATCTATAGTAGTCAACAATCTACTGTTTAAATATATTTATATGTCCCCCCTTTTCTTTTTAACACTTATTCCCCAACATAAGAAAGGGTAGAAAATAGACAAAGAGATTCCAAAGTCTAATTTTATATCTTGATTTTTTTCCTGACCAAGACCACTACCAAATTTCAACCAACCATCCCTGAAATGACCACATACATCCATTACCCACTGAACAACCAAAAAACACCTACCCCACCTTAGGGACAAGGTATCTTTCTCTTAAAACTGCTTCCTGCTGGTTTGGGACATAGCTTACTTTTAGAGGCCCAAGAAAATGGAAAAACAGTCAAGTCTTAAGAAAACTGACTCTAAAATTTGCTGTCCAGTTTCTACGTGCTGTGAAAACACAGACTTAAATGAAGTCCTGACTGGAACAGTCTATAAAGATGATTGGTCTTGGCTTGACAGTTTGAAATTTTTCTAGATGCAGATTTTTATGGAAACAGCAATTGATGCAGTCTGTGAGGCTGTATAACCTAGGCTACTTGTAATTCTTATGTGTCTGCGTCTAACTGTAAAGTATTGGGATCACACGTGTGTGCCTCCCAAGAGCTGGGATAAAAGATATCCTCATCCTGTTTATTGTAACCTTATAATTTAGAGCTACTAATCTATAGAGATATGCCTGTCTCTGCTAAGATTAAAGGCATGGCATACAACTGCCATGTTTAATTTTAAAAGATTTCTTTCTTTCTTTATTTTATGCATATGAGTGCCCTATCTACACATACACGTGCATGTCAGAAGAGAGTATCAGATCCTAGCATAGATGGTTGTTAGGCACCACATGGTTGCTGGGAACTGAGCTCAGGACCTCTGGAAGAGCAGTCAGTGCTCTTAACCCCTGAGCCATCTATACAGCCCCATGTCCAATTTTTAAAATCTTATCTCCAATTTACTCCAAACTCTTAGTGATTTAGGAAACAAGTTTGAACTGTAGTAACCTTTTGAAGTTACTTAAATTATAAATGTATGATATGTTCAGGATGCACAGAACAATTAAAGATAGTTTTCTGCCCTTTGTGTGAGCAGAACACTTTTATATTTTATATATTTTATATTTTATATTTTATATTTTTTATTTTAACCCTTATCAAAGATGATTATAATATTACCATTACCAAAGAGCAAACAATCATCATCTAAATGAAATCAAAATAAGATTATATAGATCAAAATGTACTTCTCTATGCTCTTATGGTACCTGATGTATAGGCCGCTACCTTACCTGTCTCCTGAGAGAAAGCTTCCCATTTTAGAGACAGCTGGGTTGTCTTGGCCAAGAGAAAAAAATTATGTTTTAAATAAACTTTATATAAACTTCCAACTAACTTTAGAGTTTGAGCTTACCCTAGGCATCTTGTACCTGGGTTTTTACATTTGCTGTGACTTATTTTTGTCTCACTCCTTATCTCCCTGTGAAAAGACTTTTTTGACCCCCAAAGCAGTCATAACCCACAGGTTTGAGAACCACTGCACTAGGGTAGTCAGTTCACAAAATCACTGACACGTACATATTTCTCAGGTATGTACTAAAAGGTTAGTTTTTTCTCATAGACCCTCAAAACAACATTAAGATAAATTCCTCACAAGATATACCCTTTTGTTCCAGTGGAAATAACTTTGCATGCATCCAAAGAAGCCAAATTTCATCGAAGACTGCATTAGAGAAACTAAACATCAAAGGATTTCTATGAAATTTAAATTAGCTATAACCCCAGTCCTGTCTTCACATTTAAATTTGAGACAGTGTCACTAAGTTGTCAAATCTAGCTCTGAATATAAGATCTTTCTACCTTAGTTTCCCAAGTAGCTGACAATACAGCCTGCACTAACAGTTCCAGTTTGTTATAAGTTTATATATATATATATATATGTATATGTATGTGTGTGTGTATGCATTACATTAACTATACTTCTATTAAAAATTTTCACTTTGGGATAATAGCGTAGCTGGCATTTTCAGTGTACATTATAGTGAGATGATAATTACAGATCAAGACAAAAATTTAACAGGACAGTGACATTAAATGTAAAATAATCTGCTTGGTAGTTTAGAAAATTACATTTAAAATACAGAAATTTGATACCTCACATAACGACGGAAGTCTCTAAGAAAGTTTCAAATATTTTTTTCCTTTCTGGATTTTTAAAAACATGTAGTCAGTGCTTATTATTCCTAGGAGCTAAAGTAAGCATAGAAATAGTATCTTCAAAGAATTACCCATTTGAATAATTTTTCTTTTACCAGAATTGTAATGGATCTCAGAAATCTAGTTGGCAAAGATAAAGTAAGCTAAAACTCACTTCATCTGAGAATGAGAATACTAATTAATATAAGCTGAAAAGAAAGAAGTTATATAAGGACTTAATTTAAGTGACTGACGAGCATTAATATGAACATATTTTAATATAGCTAAACACAAGGTTAGGGATGTAGCTTCTTTGTACAACACTTGCCTAGCATGCCCAGGGCATTTTTACTGTGTATCTCATGGTTTATTTTAGGCCATGTGGAGGGCCTAGCATTACTGACCCAACAGTTAACAATTAATGCACCTAGCATCCAGATCAAGATTTCTTTCCTCTAAGCCAGAAGAATTCCTTCAGAAGTTCAATTCCTTGGCAGGAGTAGGGAAAACATCAATGAGGTAGCAACATCCTGTGATGCCAGAAAACAAGACAGGGCTCAACAATGGTGAAGGCAGAGCAAAAAAGTTTTAGGAGCCAAGGGGAAAGAGTTCAGATTGACCCAAACTGTAAGATCAGAGCAATGAAATGAGTGGTGTTAACAATTGGATTGCAAGATATAATAAAGTATGTGGTGTGTGTGTGTGTGTGTGTGTGTGTGTGTGTGTGTGTGTGTGTAATATTGGCTTATAACTCACAATAAATTTTCATGAGTCTGTTTTGATATGACTATATATAGTTACGTGGATGAAAAATTAATGATGGTTCTTCCTAAGAAATTCTAATCAATTAATTCTAATAAGCATAGAACATATGAAGGAGTAGAGAGTCACCATTAGGCAAATATCACAGTAATGATGGTCACAGTTATAAATCTATGGACATCTGCTAACTTAATTCTGTGAGTTTGGGAGAGACAGAATGCGAAAGAACCACAGAGTATGCTGTCTATTAATTACTTACAGCGGGAAATATTCTAAAGCACTTTGTGAATCAAGTGATGTATGTTAACTTCACCATTAACAAGGCATACAGACAACACCTATCCTAGGATGTGTCTCAAAAAGATAACACCGTTTGTGCAGCATTCTTGCAAATGATGAAGAATTTCAATCTATTCAGAAGGGAATATAAGACACACAAAAACTGAGAGATATTTTATAAAATAGCCAACTAGCTGTCATCAAATGTCTAGAATGTGGAACTGTGACAGATCTAAAGAGACTGTGGAGACAGGGAAATTCAGTGTGTGTGTGTGTGTGTGTGTGTGTACATGTGCACATGTACTTAATAATATTAATTACAAAAGAAGTGGTTACGAATAATAAAGGGGGTGTGTGACAAGAGAAACAGTGATGTTGCAAAAGAAGAAAGAGTGACTCACAAAAAGAGGCAGGGGAAGATGGGGTAGAAATGATTTAAATGAATTTCACTCATATATGAAATTCTCAAAAATAATAAAAATTTTAAAAATAGGAAAATATTAAAGGAGAAATACTAGGTTGAATTTCGTCACAGGAAAAAATTTGAGACTTGGAAATAATGACATAATTCAAATGAGAACTACAGTTTAGATAATATTGGTGTATCAGTGTTGACTACCTAGTCTTGGTTACAGTGGGATTAGTTTAACGTTAGGGAAGCTGAATGAGGTGCCCATGTGGAGAACTCTGTGGCATCTTAGAACTCTTTCCAAAGTTTAAAACTATTTCAAAATTAGGAAACCCATTTTAAAAAGGACCAAACTGCTCTGTAAACTGTGTAATAGGGCCACGCCTGAGCAGTAGATCAAGTGTGTACCATGTAGGCACAATCCCTACCACTGCCAAAAAAATTGAATTTCACACAAGAGAAAAATGAAATGGTTCATTCATTGTCTCTAAAGAAGTACACACATTCAGGATGGAGAAGTACTTCTTCGAGTCTAAAGTAAGTGCACAATAAACAAAAATTGAAGAAGGATCCAAGAGGATGTGCCTCAAAACAGAGAGCTTAACAAACCCCAGGAACCTGTCTGCAGCATAGAAAATTAAACCTGAATTAGTTCCTTAGGAAGCTTGAAAGTACTTAACATGAAACAACTGACGTTATATAAATATTCAAAATCTGAACTGTATCATATCTTCCCATTCCCAACCTCCTTTCCTCTTCTGCCCTATTCCACTCCCCTAGACCTCTGACAGGGGGACCCTCCTGCCCCACAATCTGACCACAGCCTCTCAGGGCCCATCAGGATAGCCTGCATCCTATTCATCTGTGTGTGCCCCCAAGGCTGCCCTGCTAAGGGGCAGTGATCAAATCGCAGGCACCAGAGTTGATGCCAAAGGCAGTTTTCAACCTCCCTCACCTCCACCTGGGCAATGAGCTGTCCTTTATATACATCTGAACAGGGGTCCCAGGTTCTCTGTATGAATTGTCCTTTGTTGATGCATCAGTCTGTGCAGCCTGCCCCCCATGGGGCAAAATCCACAGGCCTTGATGATCTCTCTGTGGGGCTCCTGAACCCTGTGTGTCCTTCCGTTTCCCAATTTTACATAAGACTCTCAGCATTTTTTCTCAGAGTCCCAGCTGTGAGCCTGGATCCCCCACTGGGTGGAGTCTCTCAGAGGACATCTATGTTGGGTTAATATCCACTTATATGTGAGCATATACCATGCGTGTGTTTCTGAGTCTGCGTTACCTCACTAAGGATGATCTTTTCTAGTTCAATCTGTTTGCCTGCAAATTTCATGATTTCCTAGTGGCCAAGAAGCACTTAGAGAAATGCTCAGTGTCCTTAGTTATCATGGAAATGCAAATCGAAACAAATCTGAGATTCTATCTTACACCTATCAGAAAGGCTAAGATCAAAATCTCAAGTGACAGCACATGCTGGTGAGGATGTGGCGAAAAGGGAGCACTTTTCTATTGCTGGTGGAAGTGGAAACTTGTAAAGCCACTTTGGAAATCAATCTGTCGCTTACTCGGAAAACTGAGGATACTTCTAACTCAAGACCCTGCTATACCACTCCTGGGCATATACCCAAAAGATGCTCCACCATACAGCAAGGACATTTTGCTCAACTATGTTCATAGCAGCTTTATCCGTAATAGCCAGATTCTGGAAACAACCTACATGTCCCTCAACTGAAGAAATGGCTAAAATAACCTGTAGTACATTTACACAACAGAACACTACTCAGCTATCGAAAACAAGGGAGTTGTTTTATAAAATAGGAATATTAAGTAGTGAAGGAAAAAGACATGACAATTTGGAAAGGTCCCCTCCACCTACCTAAATCAAGTAAACAGTGCATAGCCTGAAGATTTTGAGTGCCGTGCTAAGAATTCTGGAGTTGTATGCAACACGGACACAGCATGTTCTATATAAGATAAAACGTTACTGTGGCTATTTCTGCCTCAGCAAACAAACTATTAAGCATAAAACTAATTTCAGAAAGACAGTCTTCCCTGTCTTTTCCTTCTTCGCTTAAGTCATAGTTTGGGAAAACTGCCAAGAGATATTCTGAAGATAGAGAAAGTATTGACAAAAAATAGAAAATAAATTAACAAATAAATGAATAAGAAATGTTTCATTTAAAATAAACAAAATGACCATTTTTTTCTCTTCTTCACTGTCATTCTTTTCTCTATTTCCCCCCCCCTGGGAGTTTAGAAGTTCTACCTGATGAGGAAACTGCTGAATCTCTCTGTTTCATGTATTTGTGAAAACACTCACCTAGGGGAGGGGGCAATACTCAGAACTCTGTGATTTATTTTAAAAGTGCCAATTTTTTCAAGGATCTAAGACCACTTCTGGAAATGTTAGAACTAAAAAAAAAAAAAAAGCAGCGCTCCGTAAAGGGAAAAGAGTGTTACCGTAAACATGATGACAATGTGCTCTATTTCCTGATAGACTTGTCCTGTCTGCCTTCCACTAAATGATTCCTTCAGCATAAGATATTCCCTGCACACCGTTCATCCAAAGACAAAGACTCCTCCAGAAAAAAAGCACAAATGTTGATCTTTAGGGATGCCTCCTCATTGTAGCTGCCCTATTCTTAGGCACCTCAACACCACTACACTGGGGAAGGATTTCTAACTGTGTACTCTTCTGAACTGTGAGCAATATTCCACAAGCACAATACTTCTGCCTTATGGTGCTCTCGGTGTCCGTAAATCCTAGGACCTCAGTACACATTTTTGGAAGGCAGGAAGGCAAACATGATCTGGATCATCCATGTGATCCTACTTCAGTGTTGTTAGCCACCAGCACTAAAAGACTATTTATTCTTTCTCTTCTCTATTTATTTACCTACTTATTTGTTCGTGTTTTTTTTCTTTACCTTTTCCCCAGGTTTCAATACTACAACCTATTACTCAAAGGAAACAACTACAATCAATAAGGCTGCTCCTAGTCCACTAGTTAGGAATAAGCTTTATTCTTAGAAAGCTATAACCAATTGTGCTTTATTAGATTTTAAAATCAGTATCACACAATACAATGAACATTTCTAAAATTCACGGACATCATCATTCTTTCCTTGAAATGCCAATAACATTCATTATACGACTAAATGATGATCAAAAACAAGAATTAAAAAAAAAACAACAACAAGATTCTTGAGTAACTTTACATACCTCTCATCGCAGATATTTTGTTAGGATCCAGGAGCTTACAGTGTGAATGGTCAGCAACTGAGGTTAAATGCAGGATTTCCTCAGATAATATCAGGTTAGCCAAGTAGCAGGCTGCAGAGCTAGGTGTTGGTGTATTTCTTGCAGTCACCAAATGAAAATTAGGTAACCTGATGTTTCTTCCTGGATCACCAAGATATCCTTATAAAATACAGGGAAAACCAGAACATTACATACAGTAAGACCCTATTAGAAAAGATATCACACCTTTTGATCATAGGTCATGGACAAATTACCTAACCAGATAGTTTCCTCCCCTGGTAGCTAACTTTCATAGTCCCAGAAGGGGCTATGAATGCTTCTTGGGGGAAAAGTCATCAACAGTTTTACCCAGCTGTGAACCCTGTGGCCTGCACTAATGACCAGTATGGCAAGATATACGTAGGGGTGAAATAGTGTCACAAGTGTTATGGGGGTAACTGATGACTTTCTTATTGAATACAAGACCCACTCCACAGGAAATGTCTAGTCCTTCAAACGTAGCCAAGGACTCATGCTTCGAAAGCTCATGAGGCCCAGGAAAGGAAATACTCCTATTATTATAGTATCAAGCTGCTCTCTAAATCTCTACCTCTATATCCATAGATTACTACAGATATTAGACCTCATCAAAGAAGTTTCTTTGTGCAGTAGACAGTGGCTAACATAGAAATCCTCAACTGATAAAAGTGAAGTGAACAAGTGTCAATAGAATGCGTCACAAACGCAGAAAAGTAGGCTGAAGGATTGTAAGACCCATAGGTTGGGGAAGACCAGAGGAAAACAATGTATTTGGACATGACAGGACTGCCATACTCATGAACTCCCAGCAGCTGTGATGGCCTGCACAAAATCAAAAGAGTGAACATTCTGGCATAAGGTGAGGAGGGTCGCTAACCAGCCCCTAAACCCTGATTGAGAAGCTATTATTAGTTGATGGCTTCTGTAGACAGGAAAGTCAATTTATTTTAACTTCATGGTCACTGATATGTTTTCTGTGTGCCAGTGTTCAAAGCCATATTTACGAGTAAAGAAGCACAATTTTGCTCAGTAGACTATTAAAATATAAAAGGAAGACAATGTTGGGAGGAAGAAGAGTGGGTGGATCTGGGAGGAGTTAGGGATAGGAGTAAGGGATGAGGAAAATGGACTGTATGAAATTATCAAGGAATTAATAAAAAAACATTAAAATACAGGGGGAAAGGGAAAGAAAATCTCAGGAAGCATATCATAAAAATGCCCAAGAGAATTAAATTAACTGACTGTTCACACAAATTTTCTTGCATGAATTTTTCTATCATTACTTTTTCCATTAAATGGGTCTCTTTGATGTTGTCTGTCCATCTGGCAACATTGTTCATCTTTGCTAGTCTTGAACGTGCATATTTCAACTATCTGTTCATTGGCTTGAGTATATTTCATTATTAGGCCCCCAGGTAAATATGTAAACATGTTGATTTATTCTTGTTTCTCCCTTTTACACCATTAAGTACATTCAGAGTTATATTAATAAGTGTGTATATGTGTCTTAAAAATAATATATGAAGCAGGTAAAGAATCATTAAAATTTTCAAACAACTAGCATTTATTGAGCAATTCCTAAATATTGTGTTAACATTTAACTCCAAGTCCGATTTCATCACTTGAGCCACCCTATAATCATCACCACTAACCAGATAAGAAAACTGAGACCTAGACGTAGATTATTTAAACAAGGTCAGATTGCTGCTGATATATCCAATTTTAAAATTGAATTGTGGAGGCTGAGGATGCATGCAGCTCAGTTAGTAAAGTGCCTGTCGTGCAAATTTGAGGACATGGATTCAATCTGTAGCATTCATATAAAACCAAAGCATTGTCTCTAATCCTAGTGTTAGGAAAGTGCAGACAAGAGGGTTCCTGAATTTTGTTTGTCAGACGTGTAAGTAAATCAAAAGGCTCCAGGTTCAGTGGGAGACTCTGTCTCAAAAAATAAGAGGGAAAAGCCAGGCGTGGTAGTTTGTTCCTGTAGCCCGAGCACTAGGGAGGCAGAGGCAGGTGAATCTCTGCAAGTTTGAGGCTAGCCTGATCTACCAAGAGAGTTCCACAACATTCAGGGCTAAACAGAAAAACTCTGTCTTGAAAAAAAATAAAAAAAGGCGAGGGGGTGGCGGATGATCAATTTCAACCTCTGGCCTCCACATGCATGCACATTCGCATGCACACACACATGTAGAGGTGAACAGTCTGTTAACTTCTTCAATTAATTTCTCTATTTTTAAAATAACAGTTGAAATGATGCCTAATGTACAGCTGAATATTGCTTTCGGCAGTTAATATATCTTGAACAGTTCTAGAAATTTTAATTGAATTTAATTTTTGTGGTCTGATCCATTTAATTGAAATAAAATGAAAATCAGACAATTTTAAGTATATTGTCAGAATACTATGTAGCAGTTAGTACTATCGGATATTTTGTATTTAATACTATTACTTTCGTCTCCTCGTAGATGGAGGAAATATTTTTAGAATTAAAATGTTGTTGAAGGTCACAGGATTAATAAAATACACTGCTGGCTGGTATGTACACATGGGCAAGCAGATTTGAAATACCTTACTTTAACCACTATATTCCATTGTCTGGTATTCCATGAAAAGAGCAAAAGTCACCTAATTAACATGCTAGTATTGCATGCTATTAAAAAAGAAGAAAATTATGATATGATCTTTTGATTTTTTTTTGAGACAAGGTCTTGTCATACAGCCCAGGCTTGACTGGTATGCATCACATTACTGAAGACTGATTCAAACTCATAAGCCTTCTTCTTTTTCATCCCAAGTACTAGGTTATATGCAAGCACTACCGCATCTGGCTTATGCAAAAATGTTTAACTGCAATGTTTTATTACACCTTCAGGTACAAATGGGATTAATTAATCAACTAGCATACACACTTCTGTATATGTTTATGTAAACAGTTCTTGAAAGTTTGCAGTGATTTATAATCCTTAAAAGAGTGTACCAGAATGTTCATTTTGCTATATAGATTGTCGATGTTTTCCTAATTCTAGAAACAAAATAATCATTGGCGACCAAGAGTTAGCAAATTGCCATCCGTGGGTCAACCTCATAACCTACTTAGGTGAAAGCAAGCTTGTCTACAGCCATGCTCATGCACTGAATGTCATCTGTGGTTGATTTCTTGTTTCCACAGTGGAGATAAGTAGCTATGGAAAATAATACCATGTACCCCTCTACAGAAAACATTTCCTGATATGTGCTAAAGAGCATTAATAAGAGATAAACACTAAGAAATCAAGATAAAAAGAGACTATACATCATTTATAAGGCCTTCCCTTAGAGGCCACATAGCCTGGGGTCTCCTCAACTCTGCTTCTGTGACTTGGAAGGCATTACAGAAAGGAACACTGCCAGAGGCCACCCTGTTAAGGGAGTTCACTAGGCATGTGGGCTGTCTAGGAGGTGATCTGGTGTTTGCAAGGTCTTATACCACGATGTACCCCAAAACTGCTTCAGGCCTCTGACATGCTGTCAGGAGCCATTGATTTGGGAAACTCCAGGAGGTATGAGAGATCTCTGGAGGTGAGCCGATATTTCCAAGGTCTGTATCGTGATGTACCCTCAAATTGTTTAGAACCTCTGACTACCCTGTCAATTGTGCACTGCTGCATCTCTCTAAAATCTGGCATTAGGGCTGGGCATGGTGGTGCATGCATTTAATCCCAGCACCCAGGGAGGCACAGGCAGGTGGATCACTGTGAGTCTAAGGCCAGCTTGGTCTACAAAGTGAGTCCAAGACAGCCAGGACTACATTCATGGCCAGCCCGGTCTACAAAGCGAGTCCAGGACAGCCAAGGTTACCCAGAGAAACCCTGTCTCGAAAAAACCAAAAGTAAATACATCTGGCATTGGTGTGAATTGTTATTTTCTGGGTACTGACCAGCTCTGATTGAGCAAACTTCATACAGGATTTTGTTGAAGATGCATTGTTTGTTATTCAGATGAATTAATCCCTGATTATGGAATTCTTGATTTGACTCAAATAATTTAAAAGGTAAAGTTCGTTTATGGATGCAATGAATACCTTTGTGGACCTCCAGATGCCTCGCTTAGGATAGGCTACCAGCAGATTTGTGGCTTCAGATAAGCCTCCACTGCAGATGGTACCACGAATCCTGGTATTTCACCGTAAATATAAGCAAGTTTGTTTAAACTTCGCATGAATGAATGAAGTTACCTAGAGATGTCTGAATTTACTCTGTTTCTTAGAATGAAAGACAGATAAAATTATTGTCCTGAGCTCATAATGGTGGATAATGTATAGTTAGTTCTAATTTCATCACCTTTTTCTCTTGAATGTATATGTGTGTGAGTGGTTTATTTTCTCTCTCTTACTTCTTATTTCCCTGTAGATTCGCAAATAAGTTAGCAGACTCAAGGCCATCAGCCTTCTACAGCTAATAAGCCTACGTTTACACCAACTCACTCGAGATCTCTGCAGAGGCCTATCTATAGATCAAAGAGACTCCTTTTACGATCCCTGTGCCATTTCTAGCCAGAAGCTGCTTTTACAGCCTCAGCTATAGGAAAATTGTGGTCAGTTTAATTTCTCCTCCTCGGCCGCAGAATAGCCAGTCCCTAGAGAAGAAACCTTGGGCTCTTTTTCCCCTTCCCTCCTTTCTCTTTTAATCCTGATCGGTTGCCTGAGCCGTCAGCTCTGGCCACCCAAGAGATAAAGTGAACTAGAAGGGCATCCGCATTCCAGCACCAGAGACCCTGCCCTGGACCTCTTCCGAGAACCAGCCGGGCATTAACAGAACATGAACTTTAAAATCAGAGAATACAGGCATAGGATTTCACCAGCTTCAGTCACCTGCTGGGGAATCTTAAGAAAGACGGTAATCCAAGTTCCAACATTGTGAAGTCATTAAAAATGAGAAGGGGCATTCCTGTTGATCATTTCTATGCCTTTTACAAAAGGCATTACATGCTGCCATTGTTATCAATATCACCTAAAACCAGCTCACTACATCAGAACAATGGGGAATGATACAAAATCATTACCTTTGTCACTAACGTGGACTACGTCCTTACCATGGTCGTTACCGTGCCACTCGGAAATGAAGCGATTCACTACCTGAGGTATTCCTGGTGTGACTCCTGTTTGTAACATTTCAATAGGTAAAGCATTGTCAATTTCTGAAAACCAAGAAAACTCATCCATTATTTTATATCAATTCCACCATCCTCCAGGAACGAAGGAAAGCTATGAGCATTCTCAGAAGAAAACCTTTGAAAATTTGCACTCCACGACTTACCCTTAATGAATGGCTACATTCAGTTCTCCAAAGTGAAAGGATATAATGGAGTAGTCTCGCGACTTGAGGAAGGAAGGAAGAACAACAGACAAAGCAGAAATGTGCATGTGGACAAAGTAGATCATAATCCTATATTACTGAAGGGAACAGAAAATAGTAGAGGCACTGCTTTATCCATCTTTTAAATGAAATAAAATGAAAATCAGACTAATTTATCCATGCAGTCAGAAGACTGCACAGCAGTTATCATTGAGATAAGACAGCAAGAGAACTTGTTAGTATTTTCTATAACTTGAAATATATCATTATCACAGGAACCAGCAATTGGATTCTTGCGCAGTATTTCTTTCTTTCCCTTTTTCTTTCCTTTTCTTTGTTTGTTTTTGAGCCAGGATTTCCTGAGACATCATGGACTCGTTTTGTAGAGCAGGCTGGCCTTGAACTCACAGAGATCTGCTTGCCTCTGCCTTCCTGAGTTCTGGGATTACAGATGTGCATTACCATGCCCACCTTCTTGTGCAGTAGTTCAAATAAAAGACAACCATGTTCAACATAATAAAAAACAAAATGAACATTCACAGTAACTTTGCTTCCCTTTGTGTAGATTGTGTGCATGTGTTTAGGCATGGTTTTGTGTGCATGTGTTTGCACATAAATATAGAGGCTAAAGTTTGACACTGACTGTCATCCTATCAAGTGCTGGGGATATAGGCAGGCTACTATGCCTACTGTCTTTTATAGGGGTGGTAAGGGTTTGACTCTAGCCCTCATGCTTTGTGCAACAATCAAGACTCTTCAATGAGTAAAGAGAGAGAGATTGAGAGACAGAGAGGGAGGGGAGAGAGAGATAGGGAGAGAGAGGGAGAGAGAGAGAGAGAGAGAGGAAGAGACAGACAGAGACAGAGAGAGAGAAATGAGCTTGAACAATGAAAATGCAGAATAGTATTCAGTAGTAAAAAAAGGAACAACTGATAATTACTAAAGCATGGAACAACTTGAATGAATTCTTCAGAGAATTATACTAGGTGAAAGGAAAACAAAACTTTAAAAGATTTCTGAGTATGTGGTATTTGAGCACATCTATACCAAAATGTTAAAACAACAAAACCAGAAAGAAGTGGATGAGACTAGATACAGCAGGAATGGTAGAGCAGGAGACAAAAGGCTTTAAAGAGAAACAGGTAGAATCCTTACATCTGTACTTTGATTGCAAAAGTTTGGAAACCTACCCATAACCTGAAATTACATAAAGCCACATATCTATACATGCAAACACACAAATTCAATTAAAACTGAGGATATCCCAATGAAATCTATGGATTGTATCAACACCAATATATTGATTTTGGCATTATACTAGTTTATAAAATTTTCTCCCTCCAGAGAAGCTAAAACTTTCTCAAATAACATTAAATCTTTTCATTAAGTTTTAACTAGGACAAAAACCCACTAGCTCGCAGTTAATTGAATGATCACATCTAGATTAAAGGATTTCCAGTACAAAGCATCATCTGTAACTTGCCAAGGCCTGGATGAGCAGAGACAGAGCACGGCATCACTTGGCCACCACCGTTTTCCAATAAATGTAGGTTTCTCATCTGAGAGTTGTTTTCTTCATCGTCCCTGTCCATTAATTCTGTAAGGAAAGTATTTTTTAAAATAATGTAATAAAATACCCCTATATACTTATTTTATTTATGTCCACCAAAGCTAGTCTTTAGAAGGGAAGTAAAAGCAAAGGCATTCACAAACAAAAGAAAACCAAAAGCACTCATTACAAATGTTTTGCCCTTAAAAATAGGAAACTCGTTCGGGCTCTGGCTTCGGTTCCCGCAAGATGGCGAAACGCACCAAGAAGGTCGGGATCGTCGGGAAATATGGGACCCGCTATGGTGCCTCCCTCCGGAAAATGGTGAAGAAAATTGAAATCAGCCAGCACTCCACGTACACTTGCTCCTTCTGTGGCAAGACCAAGATGAAGAGACGAGCCGTTGGCATCTGGCACTGTGGTTCCTGCATGAAAACAGTGGCTGGTGAGGCCTGGACCTACAACACCACTTCTGCCGTCACAGTGAAGTCGGCCATCAGAAGACTCAAGGTACTGAAAGACCAGTAGAAGGGCTACCATTTGAGACTTGCCTAGCCTGCAATAACTGGGTTAATTTACGTAAAAAAAAAATAGGAAACTCATCAGTGTCAGGAGGATTATACTGTCAATAAGAAAAAACAAACAATGGAAAAACAATAACATGGTAGAAGAGAAAGTGCAGTGATTCCTTTATTGCTGATGGAAATGGAAAATGGCACAGCTACACTGGAAAAGGTCTCTTAGTTTCATATAAAGTTTAACATACAAATACCAAAGACCATAGTAATCGCCCTTTGATATTCATTCCAGAGAAATAAACAGTTGTATGAAAAAAGTAAAATAAAGCCTGGCATGGAGGCACATACCAGAAATCCCAGCACTCATGGAGGCAGAGGAGGGTGGCTCTCTATGAGATCGAGGCCAGCCTGGTCTACAAAGAGAATTCAGGAAAACCAGGTCTACCCAGAGAAACCCTGTCTACTAAAACAAACTCAAAAACTAAAGTGAACAAAGAAGTCTAAACAAATTGAGAGTCACTATTATGTCTGTCCAACTTGTCTACTACATTCTGCAAGTGCTTGCATGCAACCAAAGACAGCAATAAATGTAGCCCAACACCAAATCATAGGTTACTTAAAATATTCTGAGACCCTTTGTGAGGTATTTTTGCAACCAGATTGTGTAGATATTGAGTGTGAAATTTGTAGTTGATGTCATCATTGAACAATATCAAAAGACAGGACACACCTGCACCGTTCCACATACAGAGTACAAAAAGTGATAATTTACATTTTTAGAGAAAAATTAGTATTGGCGAGCAGGTGTGTCCTGTCTTTTGATATTGTTCAATGATGACATCAACTACAAATTTCACACTCAATATCTACACAATCTGGTTGCAAAAATACCTCACAAAGGGTCTCAGAATATTTTAAGTAACCTATGATTTGGTGTTGGGCTACATGAGAGATGATGATGACACTAGATCTTCTTGGGAGATATGTCCATGATAAAGGATGCATGATCCTCCAAACACTATAAAATGGAAATAAAATACACATGTAAGCATGCTCACAAATGAACAGAAGTAACAAAGAGGAAGAGAGCACAGGGAGAGCAGTAGAAAGGCGAGTTAGTATATTGATACACATTGATGCGTATGTGAAAGTGTCTGATGAAAACCATTTGCTAGCTAAAAGGAAGAATATAACAAAAGACAAAATGAATACACATAAATCTGAAGACATTTCCGTAATATTTGTAGATATCATGTTAATATCATGGTTATAATTTTGTCAGTTTTGGCAATTTTGGACTTTTTTTCATTTAAGAGAAACTGAATAAAGGAAACACAATTTCTCACTTTAATTATAATCATTAATTTTACCTACACAGAGTACTAAATGTTTCTGACAGAAAACTTTAATTATAAAAAGCTACCACTAATTTACACTAACGATGTTAATGAATCTAGTTAAGTACTGTGGGGCCTAGGACATACTATTTCAATCTCATTCAAATGATGAGAAGAAAAAATAAGGAAATATTTTGGCAACCGTCATCTTCCAAGAAGATGGACATTTTTAATCAGGGCTTCTTCCAGAATAGTTTGTTGTTTTGCTAACATTCCTATGTTAAGTTTTTTATTTCTTTTGTGTGAGGCAAGGGATGGTGTCGCGGACCAACGGCCCATGACAGGATGAGACAGGTACCATACATGTGCTGGTTAGAGGAGTTGGTTCTCTTCTTCCATGGTGTGTATGGAACTGATATCCCAGGGACTGAACTCAGGTCTTCAAGGCTAGTGGCAGTAGCATTTAATCAACCCACTGAGCCATGTCACCAGTTTTCTTGAGATAAAAGTTTCAAATACTTAAGGAAAGGGACCCAAACCACTTATTTTCTATCAGGCAACCTTATCTTATAAAAATAAAGAGGAAAGGCTGGAGACAGAACTCAGCGGTAGAACTCTTGCTCAGCTTCATGCTCAAAAAGGAAAAAAAAAAATGAAGGGAAAACAAGGATGCTCTTACAAGAGGGAAATCTGGACCCATTTGTCAATGATTGAAGTTAATTTAAAGAATGGCTAGTTGGCTGGTGATGGTGGTGCATGCCTTTAATCCCAGCACTCGAGGCAGGGGCAGGGGCAGAGGGGCAGAGGGGCAGAGGGGCAGAGGGGAAGAGGGGCAGAGAGGCAGAGAGGCAGAGAGGCAGAGAAGCAGAGGGGCAGAGGGGCAGAGAGGCAGAGGCAGAATCAGAGGCAGAGAAATTACTGTGAGTTTAAGGACAGCCTGGTCTACAGACTGAGTTCCAGGGTAGCTAGAGCTACACATAGATACCCTGTCCTGGAAGACAAAAAAGCATGGCTAGTTGGTCATGGTGGCCCAAGTTTATAATGGTATTAACTATCTGGGAGGATGATGTGAATGGGTCATGTGAGTCTAAAAGTTTCGCAAGTCTGAGCAAACATACTGAGACTTCACTGCAAAAACAAATGTTGAAAGGAAAATCTTCATACCTGAAAGTGATGATTTGTTAAATCTTAAAGCACTAAAAACAATGAATAAAGACATCAGGCATGTGACTCATGCCTGCAATCCCAATGCTTGGGAGGCTGAAGGAAGAAGACTGCCCCCAAGATTAAGGCTAGCTTGCCATAGTGAGTTCCAGGACAGCCTGAATCACAGACTGAGACCCTGTCCCTGTCTCAAACAAATCTAACTAGCAGTACCTTTGGCAGAAAAATGTAGGTGTGGAGAAACTGAAAATTGGATCACTTATAGCAGATGGGAAGGAAAAATGATACAGCTTTGATGGAAAACTGTTTAGCAGTGTTGTATAAAATCAAACATGAAGTTTCCATGTATCCAAGCATTTTTACTCTCGAATAGTTAGCCAAATCAAAACTTACGCTTACACAAAAACTATCTACATAAGAGCGAATGGTATCATCAAAATGTATAAAAGAATTTAAATCACCTTTATACGCAAATGGTTGTAGTAACTTATTTACAATTGAAAACTGAAAGCAATCAAGTAGAGGCCCTTAAATAGGTGAAGAGAAAAACATGAGGAACTACACACACAGCATAGACTACAGCATTTTAAAGCAACTACTTGTGCATTCACGTGCAAGAACATGAGTTATGTTCAGTGAATTATGTTGAGGAAACAAGGGTAGAACATAAAGGGCATTTCTGTATTATTTCTTACAACTGAATGTGTATCTTGTTATCATATACTTGGAAGCTTTGGTTAGAAAACAGCAACCACGAGCTGTGCACTAACGATGTTGCTGCGTCCAGATGACATAGTCCCATTAGCTCTATGTGATTTCAAACTCACCAATATCTGAAGAGACAAAAGAGGCAGCAGCAGATTCTTGGCCTCCACTATTTTCTGGTATAATTGGATTATTTTGTGTCTCTCTGTTGTCATCCACAATGTACGCTGGAACAAGTGGCACTTCAATTAGTTTTTCAATTGTTGAAACACAAAAATTCTCAATTATGGCTCCTGTACTGAGTGAAATTACCCTTCACTGAGAAGGAGAAAGGAAAACATGCTCACAATAAATAAAATTCAGAGAATTTCTACCAAGAACATTTACCCTAAAAATGGCAAACAAAGATTCTTCAAACAGAGACTGGGATCTTGGTACTTCTAGGAAGAAGGACAATAAGAGATACAATCAGAGATAGAGATGTGGAGAGACTTCATCACCCATGCTTTGCTATTGAGTATGTAAAATGGCCCAGACTCCTCCCACCCCTGTAAAACAGCATAGCAGTTTCTTAAAACTAAACATGTTATTTCCACAAGGCACAGCAAATACACTTATGGCATTCATAACAGAGAACACAAAAGAAGCTTAGATTAATATAAAAAACTATACCTAAATGTTCACAGCAGCTTTATAACCTGTAACATCAGAAAACTGGAAAGAAAAAGTTCATCATAATAAGAAAAGTTCATTCATCAGTGGAAAGAGCTATTGGGAAACCAAAAGTTGCATTCATACATAAATGTACACACAATTACTCATAGAAGCTTTATTGCCAAGAGACACAAACTAAAACAAAACAAAAATCATAGACTCTGCTGCCTGCGTTTGGATCACTTCCTCCAAGAGGGGCATCCTTGCCTGGCCTCAGTTGAAGAGGATGCACTCAGTCCTGATGTGGCTTGATGTGGTGGGGTGGTTAATACAGGGGTTTGGGGCTCCCTTTTTCTGATAGGAAAGGAAGAGAAAGAGCATAGGAAGCTAGGACCAGGAGGAGAGGAGGAAGCGGGCTGTGTTCAGGTGTAAAGTGAGTAAATAATCATATGAAACACACACAGACACAATATGCTCTTCAACAGATTAATAGTTAAACAAAAGAGTGTATCCAAACAATGGAATCATATTCA
>OU015760.1:161342-195640 GCA_907169655.1 Acomys percivali | reverse complement strand
TGTGTGTGTGTGTGTGTGTGTGTGTGTGTGTGTGTGTGTGTGTGTGTAGGCCAGAGAACCATGTTTGATCTCCTCCTCTTTCACTCCATTATTTCTTGAGATAGAGTTTTTCCTGAACTTGGAGCTCACCAATTTGGCTAGACTGAGACCAGCAAGGCCCAGGGATCATTCTGTGTCTGCCTCCAGATTATAGGTGAAGGCAGTCATGCCTGGCTTTTTATGTGGGGCCTGGGAGTCTGAACTCCCAGTTCTCATGCTTACATAGCAAGCACTTTATCTACTGAGATATCTTTGCAGCCTCTCCAGTTTGGGTACTTTAAAAAGTAAGTCAATAAACAAATCCCAGTAGAGGGCTGGTGGGGAATTTGCTGAAGTCCTGAGTGTGCATCATTAACATGAGCACAGCCACATCAAGAACACCAATGCCTCCGATCCCAGGGAATGGCAAAGCCTTCCCATGACAGGCTCAGAGTATTGGCACAGCATTAGTCTGTTTCATGTACAGATAGTGTGAATGACTGATCTTTAGTGAAAAATCAATGTATATAGAAATGCCCAACCACAGCTTTTTCCCTTGCAGATGACTGGAACTTGAAACTACTTCCCTACAGAGATCTCCTGCTAAGATTAGCTAACAGCTTCCTTCTCCCTCAGTTCTCTCTAAGAAGCCCAACTTATTCTTCAGTGGTGTGTAAATAAAAATACTAAGTGCCCATGCTGCTGCTGTGTCTCCATCTGAGCACATAGCCCACCTGATGCCAGCTTTTCAGTACACATGCCTGGCCTTTCTTCAGGCCTTCACTGTCTCTGTGGAGGTTGCAGTAAGGGCTTGAGTTTTCCTCCATTTATACTTTTGCCAAAGGCTTGTTTTACTCCTTTTAGGATACATTTTTTTTCTTCCATGGACAACAAAAGACTCAAATTACTGTTACTCTACTCTTTTTTTTATTTTTTATTAATTTATTCTTGTTACATCTCAATGGTTATCCCATCCCTTGTATCCTCCCATTCTTCCCTCCCTCCCATTTTCCCCTTATTCCCCTCCCCTATGACTGTGACTGAGGGGGACTTCCTCCCCCTGTATATGCTCATAGGGTGAAAAGTGAGTTAACCCAGAATCAGAAAGACTCAAATGGTATATACTCACTTATATCTGCATACTAGCCAAGGGGCATGTCCCACGAAAGCCTTCCCTTACCAGGAAACTGGGACAGAGGGGAGGACATCCTATTGGGACTCTAGATGAGAGAACAATGGGTGAATAGCAATGTAGAAGGATCCAGAGGGTCCTAGAAACCTACAAGTAGAACATTATGATAGGCAGATTTGGGCCCAGGGGTCCCATTCAAACTAAGGCACCAGCCAAGGACAATACAGGCGGTAAAATTTAAACCCCTACCCTGATCTAGCCAATGGACAGAACATTCTCCACAGTTGAGTGGAGAGTGGGATTTGACTTTCACACGTACTCTGGTGCCTCACATTTGACCATGTCCCCTGGAGGGGGAGACCTAGTGGCACTCAGAGGAAGGACAGCAGGTCACGGAGAAGAGACGTGATACCCTATGAGCATATACAGGGGGAGGTAATCCCTCTCAGGAACAGTCATAGGGGAGGGGAGTAAGGGGAAAGTGGGAGGGAGGGAAGAATGAGGTATAACTTTCTCACGTACTCTGGTGCCTCATATTTGACCATGTCCCCTGGACCAGGTGGCATTCAGAGGAAGGATAGTAGGTTACTAAGAAGAGACTTGCTACTCTACTCTTGAAGTTTTAGTTTATTACTCAGCTTATATCCTGTACCACCTTGGGGAGGCATTCATAGAAACAATTCTAGAACCAACAGTGCTGGAAAGCAACTCCCAATATTCAACAGTCATTTCACTATCATCCGTCGGGCCTCAGATGATCAAATCCACAAAAGACTACCAACGTCTTGTTTCCCCACAAGGTGCTGCTCCCCAACACATCCACATGTGTGTGTCTGCTGTGTCTCCACTGGCAATCCTCCATCTTTTTTTTTGTTTTCCTGAAGCACTGACTGTCCTGGCAATGGTTCTGTAAATCATGAGTGTGAGATCAAACAAGTCCCACCACAACCCAGATGACAAGCGTCTCGCTTACTGAGTTTCATACTCCACAGATTTTACCCCTCAAGTTGGGTTCAAGCAGTATGTTTCTTTTTCTGTATGACACTTTTGTCGATTCTCCGAAAGCTTCACATTATGCGCTCTGATCGCAATCCCTTCCTAGTCCTTCTGTATTTGTCTCCCCTTCTCTTTCTCCCCTCCTAATAGGAGTAGAAAACAGGAGAAACAAAACAATAACAAACCCCAAACCGCTCCACTTTGTCATATCAATATACTCTGTTAAGCATGGTTAAAACCTTAGTGTCCTGCCCCTTAAATAGAACTGGGTCCTTCCCCTCTCAAACCTCTGCCAGAAGCCATCAATTGTGGAGACATTCTCTGCAGCACCTCTGCCACACACTTTAAGGGTACTCTTTGGTTGCTTCCTGTCCAGGCTGTTACATTTGGAGGGGGGGGTGTAATTAGGGGTAGAGGCTGTCACCGAAGTCTTCCATTTGTCTTCCTCTCACCTGGGCATGTACATTCATCGATATCACAGCAAGGGTAGCCTCCTTCATTTTCAGTCAGCTGGAGCATAGCTCATAGGCCTTCTCAGCATTCTGATAACAGCACATATCACAAACATGGCTGCAGGAGGACCACAGACCCAGACAAGGCCATCAGATGGTGCCAGTACCGTGTCTATCAACATGCCCTTAGGTAGCAGTGCAGGCCACTTATGTAAATATATTCCTTGAAGCAGCAGGGTCTATGGCCCTTGATGTGGCTGAAGACCATAACAGAGACCAAGGATATCTGCATGGTCTTCTTGATAACATGTGCCACAGACATCACCCCAGCCCCCAGCAGGGTGTAGCCAGGCCGGGCGCAGATGCTCACAATCTCAGCTGGATCACACAGCTTCTGGCATTTCCACTTGGAGCATTCGCCCAGCTTAACTATTATTGTTAAATGTATGTATGAAGCCATGAGCCTGTATTAGCTCTTGCTTACTTAAGCTTCTTTTTCTCAGAAATTTTGTCACAGACATAGCGGTAACTAAATCAAGTCAAAGTGTATCCTCTTTGCAAGTGTTGTACTGCCCAGTACAGTATGATCACTACACTTTGCTGTAGGTCCATAGGACTTACTCATCTTTCACAACCAAAATTATACCCTCAGATAACACATCCCATTTATCCTTCCTCTGGTCCTTGACAACTGCTTTACTTTTTTGGTGAGCTTGATTAGATTGCTCACATCAGAAGTATCATGTGTTTTAACCCCTGACATGGGAGTTCAAGCCTTACCTACTAGAGTTTATGAACCTTTACCTCCAGGGATGATGGAACTAGTTATGGGAAGAAACAGTAGTGTTATAAAAGGGTTACATGTAGCATCAGGAGTTGTTGAATCTGATTATACTGGAGAAATAAAAATTATGATTGCTCACCTACTGGCATCTGTGTAATTCAACATGAACAGTGCATAGCTCAGTTAATGTTGATTGTCATGCCTTAGCTACCTAACAAAGCGGCTAAGAGGCACAGAGGAAATCAAGGATGTGGGTCTTCACATGTTTATTGGGTGCAACCAATAGGTAAAGGACGCCCTCAGTGAAAGCTTTTTCTACATGGAAAAGCATTTTTGGCCCTTATGGACATGGGGGCAGATGTCCCTATCATTTACGGACAGCATTGGCCTGCCCATTGGCCTAAAAAGCCTACCATTACAAGCCTAAGAGGAATCAGTCAATCTCAAGACCCTGAGTGGAGGGCGAATCTGCTCATGTGGAAAGATCTGGAAGGGAATCAAGGCACTTGCATGCCATGTATTGTGGGAGGATTGTCAGTAAGTATATAGGGAAGGGACATCCTGGAACAAACGGGGATTATGATGTGTAGTTCAAATGAAGTAATTATGCAACAAATGCTGCCAGGAAAAGGGTTAGGAAAGCATGAAACAGGTACTAATTCACCTGTGCAAGCTAGGGGAAGTTTAGGGACTGCAAGTTTAGGGAGTTTTTCCTAGGAGTTTCAGACCACAGTGCACGCCATGTTGGTGGTATAATCTGGAAATCGGATGAACCAATATGGGTGGATCAATGGCCCCTTACTACTGAAAAGATACAAGCAGCACAGATGTTAGTGCAGGAACAACTGGCTGCACGACATATTGTGGAATCTTCCTCTCTTTGGAATACTCCTATATTTGTAATTAAGAAAAGGTCAGGGAAATGGAGGTTGTTACAAGATTAAAGGAAAGTTAATCAAACTATGCAACTTATGGGCGCACTATAGCCGGGATTACCATCTCCTGTAGCTATTCCCAAGAATACTTTCAAAATTATTATATATCTTAAGGACTGTTTTTTTGACTATCCCTTTACATCCAAAGGATTGTCCTCACTTTTCTTTCAGTGTAACTTCTGTGAATTTTAAAGAACCAATGAAAAGATATCATTGGCGGGTTCTGCCTCAAAAAATGGCCAACAGTCCTACCCTATGTCAAAAGTGTGTAGCCATAGCTCTACAGTTTGAGAAAATATACTAATTTGTACATCATTCATTATATGGATGATGTACTTATTGATGGGAAGGATGGGAAACAAGTGTTTTTATGTTATGATTTTATGGAAACCCAATTATCTCTTTCTGGCCTGCAGATAGCTCCTGAAAAAAAGTTCAAAAAGGGGATCCATATTCGTACTTGGGTTTTCAGCTTTTTCCTTCTCAATTCAAACATCAAAAGATCACATTGAGAGTGGATCAGATAAAGACTTTAAATGATGTTCAGAAATTACTTGGTGATATAAATTGGTTAAGACCTTATTTAAAGATGACAACTGGAGATTTGCGACCTTTATTTGAAATTTTACAAGGAGACTCCTCTCCAAATTCACCCTGGGAGCTCATAGTTGAAGCTATAAAAGCCTTGGCATTGGTAGTAGAGACTATTTCCCATCAAACCATAACCTATATGGATTATGATAAGCCTTCGGGTATATTATTTTGGCCACTGATATAGCACCTACTGCAGTATTTTGGCAAGAAGCTTCTATTGTGTAGGAATATTTACCATCTTCTCCCAATTAACTAATATTAGCATATTATTTGGCTATTGCAAAATTGATTCACATGGGTCAATTGCAAGGAAGAAAATATTTTGGCAAGGAATCTGATTTTAATATTCAGCCATATTCTAAGGAACAAGAGGATTGGCTGTTTGCTAATACTGATGATTGCCCATTAGCCTGTGCCCAATTTTGAGGGTATTATTATTCTCTCTAAGAAGCTTGTTCACTTTTTGAAAAGACATCCAGGTATTTCTCCAAAAACAACTCAATTCCAATCTGTGGCAGGTGGCTTATTGATTTTTACTGATGAATCTTCTAATGGAAAAGCTAGTTATGTAGTCGAGGGACAGGCATATGTTTTTCCTACTTCTGTTAAGTCTGCTCAAATTGTAGCTGCTGTTTTTCTACATTATAGCTCTTTTATTTAATTTTATTTTATTAATTTATTCTTATTGCATCTCAATGGTTATCCTATCCCTTGTATCCTCCCATTCTCCCCTCCCTCCCATTTTTCCCTTATTCCCCTCCCCTATGACTGTGACTGAGGGGGATTACCTCCCCCCTGTATATGCTCATAGGGTATCAAGTCTCTTCTTGGAGAGAAGCATGGAAGAATGGCAAAGTAGAAGGATCCAGAGGGTCCTAGAAACCAACAAGAAGAACATTATGATAGGCAGATTTGGGCCCAGGGGTTCTGCTCAAACTATGGCTCCAGCCAAGGACAATACAGGCCGTAAACTTCAAACTCCTACCCAGATCTAGCCAATGGACAGGACATTCTCCACAGTTGAGTGGAGGGTTGGATATGACAAAGAACCAATATTATACCTCTTGTGATTTCAATTTATAGTCAGATAGTGCCTAGGTAGCAGAGGCTGTTCATCAATTAGAAAGTACAGGGCAAATCCAACCCCAATCATGGGCAGTGGATTATTTTCACAAATCCAAACAGCTTTTCAAAAAAGAAAACCACCTTTTTTAAAGGACATTTAAGAGCTCATACTGACTTACCTGTACCTTTGGCTACAGGTAAATGCATTGGCAGATGCAGCTACTAGAAATTTGTTATGTCTTACAAATGCAAAAAAAGCTCAAAAGGCACATGATTTACATCATATAAATAGACAAAGTCTAGGACATCAATATGGGATTAATAAAGAACAAGCTCGAGCCATAGTGAAGGCATACTCCACCTGTCTTCAATTTTTATCTGTGCCACATTTGGGAGTTAATCCCAAAGGGCTTGTACCTAATCAACTTTGGAAAGTGGATGTTACACATATACCTGAATTTGGAAGGTTAAAATATGTTCATGTTTCCATAGATACCTTTTCTGGGTATATACTTGCTTCTCTCCAGTCTGGAGAAGCTACAAAAATTTTACTTCCCATTGTTTATTTGCCTTTTCTTACACTGATGTGCCTAAGGCTATTAAGACAGTTCAAGGTATGTTAACAAATCTTTTCAAAAAAATTGTGATCCTTTTTCTATAAAGCATATTACAAGTATTCCTTGTAATCTTCAAGGACATGGAATGGTGGAGCAAGCTCACTCTACCAAAAAAACCTATTTACAAAAAGCAAAGAAGGGAAAGCTGTATCCCCAATCACCTAAAAATGCTTTGAGTCATGTTCTCTTTATTCTGAAATTTTTATTGCTTGATGCCAATGGGAATTCTGTAGCTGATTGGTTCTCACATACTAATAGTCAGTCATCCTTCGCTAGAGTGACATGGAAGGATCCTTTAATTGAACAGTGGAATGGGCCCAATACTGTATTAATATGGAGACGAGGCTCTGTGTTTTATCACAGGAACATGATGCTGCATGCTGCCTACCCAAGATGTTTTTGCATCAAGTGGATGTTGGCAAGAATGAGTCTGATGATGATCTCGAATTTGGAAGTGAAGGTTTGTTGGACATATATTTCTGATCCTCCTTTTCTTCAACCTGTTTCCTGGGATAACGTAGAGGTCGTGGTATATGTCAGCAACACTCAACTGCTTGGTTTCCCTGAATATGAAGGGGAAAGGAAAATTCAAGTGTTCCAGTACCTATGAGGCATCCTCCTTGTGGACCTCGAGAATGTACTAACCTGACTGTACCTGGAAATGGTGCTTTGCAGAGATTCCTCTGGAATATTTCCCTTCCGGAAGCTCAAATTGTAGGCTTTGTGACTGGTCCTCATATAGGAGTGCTGCAAGCACCAGTGATTATCCTAGTGCAAATCCTTCTCCACCCTAACTGTTGGAGTCAGCTTTATCTGCAGGTCTGTGAATAACTGAAAAGGCAAATTACCAATCTTGTGTTTGGAAGCTTGGAGGAGCCATGAGGGACATGGCTATACAGCCAGAAAAATGTTCTCCGCTCTGGAAAAAAGGGACCTGTGATGGCTTGTGTTCATGCTCCTTATGTGCTGTTGAGTGGTAAAATCTGTTATTATTCATTCTAATAATGGAAGTTATGATGTCAGGTGCCCATCCTGTAATTTGAGCAATTACATATCTAACGGCATGGGAAAACAATTAAAGACAGCCCTTCTAAAACCAAGAATGTCTGTACTTTCTTTACTCGTAATCAATAGAGTGACTGAATGCTTAGCCATAACAATAAGAGAACAGAAAGAGGAAGTAGAAAATAAAATAATCTTTATTTGCAAATAATATATCCATATTATAAAATATCGTAAGAACTCCTCCATAAAATTCTTACTCTGATAAACACTGTCAGGAAAATAATGGGATGCACCACCAACATAGATTTTAACAAATTAACAATAATAAGTAGATTGAAAAGAATTAGAAGAAAGTTCCATTTAGGAAAGACTAAAAATGTCAGGCATAAACCTAGCAAGAGAGTTAAAGACTTGTACATAGAAAACATTAAGGTAACTTAGCTAGTTTTATGTCAACTTGATATAAGCTAGAGTCATTTGAAAAGAGAAAACCTCCAATGAGAAAATACCTCTATAAGACTGGCCTGTAGGTATTTTACTTAATTAGTTATTGAAAGAGGGAATACATTTCAATTAGTGATTGATGTGTGAGGCTCAGCTCATTGTGGGATGTGCCGTCCCTGAGCTGGTGGTCCTGGGTGCTTGTAAGAAAGCAGACTGCAAACTATGAGGAGCAGACCAGTAAGCAGCAGGTACTACAGCTCCATGGCTTCTGTATCAGCAACTCCTGCCCTTACCTCCTGCTCTTTTGAGTTCTTGCCCTGAGCTCCTTCTGGGATGAGAAAAAGTCAGTTGGTGAAGAAGCATTCTGAGAAGGAATGTCAGAAAAGAGACCCAAATTTAGTGTTCTAATGTAATTGAAACTTGTCTACAAATTGAAAATTTGTGAGGGGAGTCAGTGGCCTGGAGGATCATGTGGTTGGGGTCATTGGTAGGAAGGAAGCATGGCCCTCTTGCAGAAAACCACTCATCCCTATTAGAATTTCCAGATAGCATCACCATCATCATCATCATCATCATCAACATCAACGTCAACGTCATCATCATCACCACCACCACCACCAAAAGTATAGTGGCACAGTCTTGTAATCTCAATACTCAGGAACAAGATGATGGACACAAATTGGAGGCATCATATTGAGTTTCAGGCCAGCCAGTACAATAGTGTGAGAACCTGTCTATAAAATGAAACCAGAAAAAAATCAATAGTAATAGTAATATGTTCGAGTGTGTGCTGTGTGTATGCCTATATGCATATTTTAATGTGTATAGGCTGGCTTGTATGCATGTACGTGTGTGTGTGTGAGTGTGTGTGTGTATGTGTGTATGCATGCTTACATGCTGGTAAATGTGCACATGCGTGTTGTTGTGTGTAAACAAGACATCAACATCAGTGTTTTTCTCAGTCTTTTGCCATCTTGTGTTTTGAGACAAGTTCTCTCACTGAGCTTGGAGCTCATGCATTTATCTAAAGTGGACTGGTAACAGTCCCAGAGACCCTGAAACCTCCACCTTTTCAGAGACAGGATTATAAGCATTCATTGCACCACAAGGGACACAGTCTGTTCTCGGGATTTGTTTGTTTGCCTAGACAAGGTCTTGTAAAAGCCAGGTTGACCTTAGCTCAGTATGTAGCAGAAAGTGACCTTGAATTTCTGATCTGTCTACCTCTACCCACTGAGTTTGGGATTACCAGTAGGTAGGTACCACAAACTGAGTCTGTTTCTTTTTGCTTTGGCATTTTCCCATTTTATTACTTTATTTGTTTGTCTTTTATGAAATCAGTTTTCTTTTTACATATACATTTATATTATTGCACATATAGCATAAATTACCTACAACAAGAAGAACCATGAAACATTAGGAATTATATAAATGTTACATTCTTAATGTATTGGCTATCTGTACTTGGCAGCCTTGAAGAAACCATCTTTCCTATCTTGGTACTTTTAAAGTTCTGAATGTAATCAGTATCTATCATATCTCGTCACATTTGCCCATTTAGACACTAGATGGCACTGTAGGTCAACTAGAAAGAAACTAGTTTTGATGGTGATTTTAGAAGACAGGATTTCCCTTCTTCTCCTGCCCTCCAACGCCCCCCGCTGAGGTTTATATAAGTCCCCCCTCTATGTGGCCAACATTGAACTGTGGCCCTGGCATCAGGGAGACTAACATCACAGAAAACATTGTTGGGTGTGCTAAATCAGGCCTATACTCCCATGAGATAAGAGTCCACCCAATAGGCAATACCATCTTAGCTAATCTAAAGCTTTTATTATTATTCTCTTATGTATGTACATATTTTAGTGTTAACATCATGTGTAGAGGATAGCCATGCCATGTGGTGTGTGTGTGTGTGTAGAGGTCAGATAATAATTTAAGGAAGTTCATTTTCTTCCTTCGACCATATGGGTCCAAGGGATGGAACTCGGTTCATCGGGCTTGGTAGCAAGTTTTGTTTGTTTCCTTTCTCGCTTTGTTCGTAAAGATTTTTTAATATAGTGTACTTTCATATGGGTTCTCAGAAGTATAAACTTTGTGATTATACAGCACACATAAAAATCTTTGTCTCATTTTTATATTACTACATTTTGTTAATATGATTTTTTTGAAGATAAGGCTTATGTAGTCCTGGCTGTCCTGGAACTCAGTGTATCTGGTAGGATGTCCTCAAACTCACAGAGATCTTCTTTATTTTTTCCAACATAATTTTTACTGTTTATTTGGGAATTTTGCATAAACCACCTCAATCACATTCATTTGCGAGTTCTCCCTTACCCTTGTGACCTCCCCAATGGGAAAAAAAGAAACAAAACAAAACAAAGCAAAAACCAGAAAAAACACAAGTCCGATTTGTGTTGCGTGGTCAAACTCCCAGTGGCCAGCCTCTTGAAGAGAGTTGAGACCTCCCCTACCCACAGCCCCGCCTGAAGCCATCAAGTGTGCAGAGCTACACTTCAGCATCCTTATCACAATTTTTAGGAGTTCTCTTCAGTGCCTTTCTATTGCGTTTTTTTTTTTTTTTTTTTTTTGAGGAGAGACGGGTTGTATCAGAAGCTTCCTCCAACTCTCTTTGTCAGCTGTAAGTTGGCTGTGATCAATACCACTGCAAAAGTAGTTCTTTGCCCTTTATAGTCGTGGACCATGGATTCCAGATGATTTCTGATGACAGCATGGACCGCCCCATCCACATGGTCTCCAGCCTCAGGACTTACCATGGACCTCAGCATGGCCTCTGGTGGCAATACAGACTACAGACATCACCACGGCCCTCTGTCACAGCACAGGCCACAGACATCAACACGGCTTCAGACAGCATCACTGACCACAAATATCCTAATGGCCTTTCTTCAGTGGTAAGATGGACCACGGACATCAACACAGCCCCTGGCTGCAGTAGGTTCATGGACCACAACATGGACATCGATATGCCCCTCAGAGACAACACAGACCACACAGAGCACAGCACTGCTACAAAGCTAATAAAGAACTTTCTGTAGATATTTAGTACATAAAAAGCATGTGTTTCCTTTCATTATCACCAGTACCTCCCAGCTTATTAGTCAGGTGATAAAAAGCTCCACAGATTGGCTCCCACACAGGGATACTCTTTAGCCTATGCAATATTTCTAATTAATTTCCTTAATTCAGAGAAATCAATTCTGCTGTTTAGAAAGGTTCATTAATAATTATTACATTGAGGCTTTTTTTTTAATGAATGGAACTTTTAAAGGAAAAAGATGCTGCACGTTATTACTTTATATAGTGTTGTAATAATGCATACAAGCTATGAGAATCAGTTATACACATATTAGCTATTTATTCTAAATGTCAACAAGATATTTACCAGGACAAGAATGTACATTTTCTCTTTAGAATACCAAATGTGCTTAGGCAAGAATGCAAATGATTAAAATATTACTTCACCTATGTCGTTTCTGATCCAACTAGATTCTTACTTAAACTTGTTCTTGCAAATGAAGATCTTGTTTGTATGAAGATGCTCTGTCCAGTTGAATGGCCCACAGGTGTTTATAATACTGTTTTGTAATCTTCAGATTGTAAGAATATAATAAAGCCAAATAACCACAGCAGTTAACACCTAAGCCTGGGGCATTACTTCACTTACCTCCTTGAGTGTGTTAGTTTGTGAGTTTGTTAGTCTTGAAAAGGAGTTTGAGACGATTAGTTGTTCACTTAAGTGTAATCCCTGTTTATCTCAAACTATAAAAGAGATTTTATTTGCAGTTTGCAGTGTAAATGAAATGTGTTGAAATCCCTGGGGCTCAGTCAACAGGCTGCAAATGCCTTTTAGCAGTTCGAATGCTACAGCAACATATCCAAGACCTTTTTAGAGTCGAGAAGTGGTCTGCTCACTTCTCAGCATCCTCCTCTATCTGTCTGCAGGTGGGTCAGCCACATGCAGAGCCATCCTCTTTAGAGTTCCTGGAACCGTTTGAAAGGCTGCTGCACTACAAAGGAGGAGAACCACTGGGTTGGAAAAAGTATCACTGGTGCATTTCATTTAGTGAAAACATATGGCCTGAATTATGACGTTTTAATAAAAAGTGCATTCTCGTAGATTTCAGCTGCTCAGTGTCTTCACAGAGAGATATATGTGTATGAGGCTTAGAAAACAGGTCCATGTTTGAAAGGAGGAGGCATTCAACTTGGCATCCACTACCTACTTGTCTATGACTCTAATCCTTGGAATATACGTTCTCAGGGATAACCCTGAGTAGCAGTGCTGTGCAGCTAGTGCGCATGTGTTCTACGTTTGCTCCTGGAGCCTGCTGAGGTGCGAGGCGGGATGCAGACTGTAGGCATTTTCCTGGTTACGATAGTTATATCATTCCATGCTCTCCTGTCTGTAGGAATGTTGACAAAATTTCTCCTGCCGTTATGTTTTGTAGACTTGTATTACTTGTACTTTTCTGTTTTTGATACCCTGATGTGAAATTTCAACAAGAATTACAGCCTTTGATCCTGAGACAGAAAGTTTGTAGAAGAGCAACAAGAAGAATGAGTGCTTCTTTGCTAAATGGTCCCCAGGTCAGTGTCATGTCCACATTTCGTTGAAATTTTCTTTGATTGTAATAATTGAAAACTTTAATTCTCTAAAATTGTAGTGTTCTTTAAAGTGTATTTTCCTCATACTTACTGCATTTCTGGAATAGCCAGTTTTCCAGCAACAGGCTTATGCTTGTTGATCTGTAAATACATGGACACTGACACCATTAAGCAAGGTATGGAAGAGTAGAATTAGAGGAGACTCGCTGTCTTCAATCCTAAGCACAAATATTACAGCTCCCTTGAGGCACTGATGACAGAAGGAATATGTGGCTTAGTCTTCCATACAGTGATGTGTCTATGAGGGGATAAAAAGTTTCTCTGTGTCCTTGTCATAAAACCTTGTTTCAATATGATCTCTGTCTTTATTAAAATACTGTCAGGGTTAGAAGAACATCAGGATTCCTAAAACTGCTTTGTCTTTATGAGGAGGGTTACAGGAATTCTCCTTAATTATATAATCAAAATCCTTGCCTGTCCATACTAGGTCCATGTTTCTGAGAGTGGACATACATAAAAAAAGAGTAACATGAAAACCTAATGATTCAGTTATGATTTGTCAGCTTCTAGAATTTCCCTACATTTTGTTCTTTATTTTTTGTCTAAAATCCTGTGTGGCATGCTTATTAAGTATATAAGTGATAGTTTCTACGGAAGACTCAAGTTTTTGCATAGCTGATTCTCCCTGCCTCCTGTTTTTGGCTCACATTTATACCTCCTCTCAGAATTTGTTCAAAGACGTTTTTCAGCTGGTTAACAACCAATCTCCCCCACATGGTGGTTCGATTTCTCAAGGGATAAACATCACTTGCTCTCTCACAAATCTTTTTCTCATCCCTCACTTGTGATCTAAACAAAAAACAAGTTTATCTCTCTGTCAGATAGTTTTCATAATCAAAACCGTTCTCTCTAGTATTAAAACAGCAGAATGCCGAGTCGCAGGTCTTGGTAGACTAGATCTCCATTCCCACTTCATTTTCTATTATTCACAAAGGAGAGAACCAGAGTGCACAGGATGAGTGCTGGCCAGTGACGTCTTTGATTTTGACTATAATCTTGTAATTGTTATTTAAATAACCATGTTATATTTATCTTTATATATATTTATTAATTGTGTCTCATTTTTTCCAATGGTGCCATCTGTAATGTGCGAGTGTATTAATTATAATCTAATTGTTGTTCCTGTAAAAAATAATAGCCCTTCACCTATTTTTGTCTTCTGAAAAATTGCCATGTTGTGTTATGAGTTCCTTCAGCTTTTCTTGCTTTTGCGACTTTCTGTGGAGAAAGAATTTTAATTTCCTATTCTTGGTTCTAATGACTTACCTCTACTCATTTCTTAGAAAATCCATATTTTCCAGTTGTTGCAATCATCTATGTTTGGGTTTTTGCCACTTAAGTGAGTGATATGTTTAACATGCTTTTGGGTTATTTTTTTAACTTTCTTACATATTATTTTCTTTGTCTGTTAATTAGATTCAGTTTCTCAACATTTCAGGGCCTAGAGTCATCTGATGGAGCCTCAATTGACGGCAGCCCTGCACAGTTCTGTCTGCTTGCTGTGCCCCTGAGAGATTGTATTTGTTGGCCTTTGATGTGGGAAGTGTCTTCCACTGTGAGTTGGTAATGTCCCCAAGAATTGGGGATAGCAACAAGTGGGGTAAAAAAAGACATGCCAAATCTGTGGTTGATTGAGAAAAAACAGGTACTTTCAGATGGCAGTCAAGTGCTGAAACAGAGGCATGAATTGAAATTCAAGAATATCACCATTAAAGAGAAGAGCTTTTCTCTGGGCTCAAAGACTTAGACGGTGTCCAAAGGGTACCAGTCCCTCCCCTAAGTCTACAATTAATGGAAGGAGTAGACAAAGTGATTCTTAGTCCCAGGAAACAACTTCATATAAAACCTACTGTGACTTTGCTCTAAGTGCAGTGGGTTCCTTCCCAACTTAGCCAAGCCAAACTTGGCAGGGACACCCATGTTGTGCTGGTTTTAGAAACAAGAAAGATGCAAAACCTAAATTCATGGACTTTTAGCCTATGGTTTAAGTTTAACACAGCCTCAGCCATTCGTTTCACAGAGTCTGAGCCTCAGTGAGGAGACCGTGAGAGTTCATTGCATGAGGTTATGAGGCTGGAGCCTCAGTTGCAAGATGTTTAGATATCCAAGCTATGAGACAACTGCCATACAGAGCTGCATAAAAGCAGCGGTAGTAACAAAACGAAGGGACATAGCAGAATTTTCTTGGATAGGACTATCTAAGACCTTTGCAACTGATGTTCCCAGTGTCTGAGACAGAGGATTTTGTGTTTGCCTTTGTGAGTTTCCGGCTTTGATCCTAACTTCCCTCACTATGTTCTCATTCCTCTCAATTGGAACGGGAAGGGGTATTCTATGCCATTGTATACTGGGAAGATAGAACTTGATTTCTGATGATACAAGTTATATCAAAGAAGAGACTACCTTGAATGACAAAAGAAACAAAAACTCACTAAAAAAGAAAACAAACAAAGAAAGAAAGAACCACCACGAACATCAAAACCCTCTGGGCATTTGAATACTGTGAGGTCTCTTGCAGACTTTGAGGATCATTGAAGTTAGTTGAAATGCATTTTCATCAGGAGATGACCATGATCCTATAGGGACCAGGGTCAGAATGCAGTTGGTTTTTTTAAAAAACCTCTTATTTAGGATGATGTCTTTGAACACCTGCCTCTCCTTGGCAGCTAATTTTGGGGAGCTTGCAGAAGCTTCTTCAGGAAAAGACTTTTTTAGATGAAATTTCTTATTGGGAGTGGGATTCGAGGGTTTATAGATTCAACATATTTCCCTTTATTTGTGTCTACTGTGTTATGTTTGAAACTGATTAGTAAGCTTCCTTCCTTCTCGTGCCATCATGCCTTCACCATTATATTCTCTATCCTGAAATAATAGAAGATATAGTAGAAGCAATTGTTTTTCAGTGCTAATCTACTTTGATAGCCTAGTGTTTTTTTATATATTTAATTTTTTTTGTCTATGTATTTGAGGACAAAGTTTATCTGTATATGCCTGGCTATCCTCAGCATAGGTATGTAGACTATGCAGGCCTCAAAGTTTGAGATTAACCTGGCTCTGGCTCTCAAGTGCTGGGCCAACATAGCCCACTTTTTATATTATTGGTTGATGGGCCTGCAATGTAGGTCTTTGTACATGTCAAGCATATGCTCTTGTGATGAACTTCAACCACATCACGAATTTTGATACTTTGCAGAGTATTACTGTATTTCTAGGAAAAGCATATATTCATGACATTAATACTGCCTAAGGATTTTGAGTCATTAGATTGCAGGTGCATGACATTATTTTTAACTATTGCATTTGTTCTGAATTTATGTTGGATTGAGTATGAGTATTTTTCCTGTACGCATGAATATGCAACTCCTGTGTGCCTGGTCCTCACAGTAGTCAGAAGATGGCCTTAAAATCCCTGAACATTGAGTAATGGTTGCTTGTCGTCCCCAGTGTAAGTACTAGCAATTGAGCCCACATATTTCCAGGACCAGCAAGAGCTCTGCACTGTCGAGCCACTTCGTCCATGGGCTTTTTAGTTATGATCAACATTTGCACGCCTAATATTGTTATCTGTCCATCTGTAACTGTTTAAACCTGAATTCCCTTTTAATAAGATCTTATTAATGTTACAGTTTAAACTGGGGCACCTCAGATTCTGGAAGACGAATAGTGAATGTGAGTGAGTGTATAATTCTTTTGAAGAACTTCCATCTTTACTATTTGATTTGTTGACATTTGAATGGAAGGCAGGATACTCATATGCAAGGCTACCTATCCTAGAGCTCAGGGCATAGACTTGACCTGACTGACATCCAACTCAGTGAGATGCATTTGCTTCTGTCGTCTGAGTTTCAGGATTAAGGTTGTGGCCCAGTACACTCAGCTTGCTCATATTTTTTTTTTTTACAGGAAAAACATTTTATTTACTGTCATGATTTAACAAGAGTCTTGGCAAAAACTCATCTCCGTATGTGACACCTCTGTGCTTTTAACATAAAAAAAAATGATAGTGATAACAGTTTGTGCGTCCTTCCTTTCCTTAACAGATGTACAGTAGACATTTCCGTGTGTGATGGGAACACGTATGAGAAAGAAAAGGAGATGTAAGAATTGAAATGATGGATCTTACAAGTCTTAGAAAGCGAGAGAGGGATCTTTCTTATCTATAAATATCTTCCTAGTTTTGATGACACTGCTCCCAAAAGGCACTGAATTGACAGAGTTGCTCATATTTTTTAATACTTAGTAATTGTTCATAAATTTCCTCTGATGTGTACTCAGTCCTTGTTTGCCTGTTCCTCTCTGTGTGTGTTGATTGGTGTTTACTTTGCAAGGCTACCTTCTATTCAGAGTGCAGTAATTTCCTTCTAAAATGACTGATTACAGTAGAATGTAGGTTTAGTTTTTTTTATTAATTATATTTTGTTATGAATTTATTAAATGAGTTTATGTTTTTAACAATTTGACTAACCCAAACAATGAGAAAATGATATAAAAAAACACCACAGTAAAACATTAAAGATATTAGTTTTAGGTGTTGTTAGTAGGAATTTTATAGACAACTGATTTTGCTAAAGTTGTCATTGGAATCAGGAGTACAAGTTGGAACTTTAAGACTTATTGGAATCTAAAGTCTTGAAACTTTTTTTGGTGTAGTTTTTTAGGAGTCTTTTGAAGTGTAGGGGTGAATAGCCAAAAACCAAGTCCTAGCCAAAAAAGCCTCCGCTCCTGTTTTGGGCTCATCTATATGTCCTCTCAGTATGTTTAAGGGTGTTTTTCACCGAGCTCCCCCATGAAATAGTTAGACTTCTATGTGGAAAAACATCCTAATTTCTCACATCTAAATGGTAAACATCCTGTCCTTTTCTCCATCCCACACATGGGATGAAAACAGAAACAGGTTTATCTCCCCTTCAGTAGAACTTATGTATCTGGAAATAAGTAAGGGAGGTGCCAGCATTATGAATAAATTGTCAATGAAATATGCATGTCCAATATTGTCATTATCATGATTTCTGTTTACACATGTATGGGCTATTTTAGGATGCAGTGACCTATAATGATGTGCATGTGAATTTCACTCGGCAACAGTGGGCTTTGCTGGATCTTTCCCAGAAAAAACTCTACAAAGATGTGATGGTGGAGACCTATAGGAACCTCACCGCTGTCAGTAAGACTATGAATTTTCTTTCCCCTTTTAAAATAAGAGCACAAAGGTTTCTTTGTTATTGACCCTCTTATATAATTTTAATTGAGAATTAGATGGATAAATCAGGCGTCGTTCTAAGGTTCATGAATATAGTAATTTAAATTTTCAATAATTTCTAAAGTATATTATACACTCCTGGTATTGTATTTTAGGTAATAATTGGGGAGACCACAATATTGGAGAACAATGCCAGTGTTCTAGAAGATGAGGAAGGTAATTGGCATGTGTAATTGACACAAATATGGCTGTGAGGAAATTGTGATGTGTCCTGGAAATTTTAAGGAAAACAACAGCAACGTGTGTTGATGATTATTAAATTCTCATAAAACCATGTGCCTCAATGTCAGGAATCTGATTTGTATTTGCAAAGCATCCATTGACGAAAGAAGACATGGAAACAATGCCTTAGTAGTTATTCAACATTTGAATAACAATCTCACTAGAGCTACATTGTAGAATGACCAATCTCTTTAGTCTTATACCAGTCATTCTGCAAAATGTACAAATATTGAGTATTATGTACATCTACAAGTACAAATATTGAATAAGTACATCTACAAAACCTTCTAATAAGCAAATATATAGTAAGCACAGTAAAGGTGATGTTACTCATATAGTTGTAGTAACATTGCTAAGCCCAGTGAGAGAGGCAGTTTTTGAGAAGTAAGGTTATATAATGGCAATTGTGGAGTTCTGGTTTCTTTAAAAAGGTCAGAAACATAAGAATAAGTTTCCATCCAGGTGTGGCGGTGCACAACTTTAAACTCAGCATTCGGGAGACAGAGACAGGTGGATCGCTGTGAGTTTGAGGCCAGCCTGGTCTACAAAGCGAGTTCAGGACAACCTAGGCTACACAGAGAAACCTTGTGTCAAAAAACCAAAAAAAAAAAAAATAGAAAACAGAATATGTTTCCATTTTAACCTCACCTGTGGGGAACTGACGACTTCAGACTGTCCACAGCATCTGACTGTGATTTGTCTTATGCTCTACAAGGGATGTGATTTTCCCAAGGGGAGATAGTTTATAATTCCAGGAATTGGGTGATGCTTGGAATTCTGGGGAGGGTTTTGATGGTATTTAAGTGTTAAGTGCTCAAGACTCAGGGCGGGTCTTTATTGGTGGTAGTTGACTGTTGGTTGTGGTTTAAGTTGACATGCATAAAGAAGAAACAACAAGAATAAATTGTATCCTGATAGTTAATATGAAGCCTGCTTCAAGGAACTGGTTGCCCTTAATCACTTGTAAATAGTCCAACAATAAAATTGTCCCTTCTTTTTCCTATCCCTTTCTTTCCTACTAGTATCAGAAAGTTGAAGAGAGTGGAGCAATGTGGAGGAGGTTGTAAGAGAGAAGAACACACAAAATAGCAAACACCAGCTCCCAGGTTGTTGTGGAGAACCCTTAATCCCTATTCCACATGTTTAGGAGGAACAGAAAGTCAAGTCGTGTGAATGAAATGTGGAAACCTTTTATTCATTATTCTTCGTTTCATCATATACCTCACGTCACAGTGTATACAAGCCATGTGTTCATAAGAGATATTGAAAGAAGCAAAGTACCCCTCTCTCTCGTAGAGCAATTACAAGATATATAGTAGTCCCCAGTTGGTGTAGATTTGTTGGACGTGGTACAAGTTTACAATTAATAGATTTTGCAAATTCATTGGGAATGCATCAACAAACTCACACTGCAGAAAATCTCTATGAGTACTAAGAATGGGGAACTCTTCTGTTTGGCCTGGTTCACTTTGCAATGTAGTGTGACTCATACTACAGGAAAATTTGTGAATGTAGACAGTGTAGCTATGGTTTGAATGCTTCCAGTTCTCTTCTAAAATGTGAAAAGCCTCATATAACCATGCTATAAATTTGAGCCATGTAATAAACGCTCATAGGTATTTTTGAAGATGAAAAAACAACCTATGCTTTAGGGGAACAACATGAGTGTTAACAAATGGAAAAAACCTTTAAGACCTGATTCATCTTTATACTTAGACTCATTTGTGAAGTTATTCCATACAGGTAGAAAGATTAATCTGTGTAATGAATGTGGTAAAGTTGTAATATATGCCAACTATCTTTACAGGCATGAAAGAAGTCATAAAGGAGAGAAACCATCTGCATATACTCAATGGGCCGAAGCATTTGCACATCCCAGCCATCTTCAAAGGCATGAAAGAATTCATGCGATAGAAAAATGTGACAAGTGTAATGAATGTGGTAAAGCCTATTCACGGAAGTGTGGTCTCCAAATACATAAAAGGGTATGTTCATACTTTTCAAGTAAGATTGACTGCCAAAGGATAGTGGGTTGTTGATCTTGGTTTTGCTTTTTCTGATTTCACAGATTCTTTTGAGATGACTTGGAAATTAGTCCTTAGTCAAGGCTGCATTAGAACTCTTGATTCTCATGTACCAGCCTCTCAAGTACAAGTTCAGGGTAGAAGATGTTATCCCAAGTGTGTCCTGTTTTGTCAAATATTTTAACAATGTTAGTGTTAAAACGCCTACTGGAATGGAATATAAAAACATCACATATCTCAAATGCATATCCAAAGTACCATGCTCATCTATTTGATAGAGATTTAATGATGTAGGATAATCAGCAGCCAGCCGGCTGTACATGTCACAACATAGCTTGATGTATTATGGTTAGTATATATTATTTGAAGTTCCATGCTTCTTCATATATCCATTAGTTACCATGTGGCTTTTCATCTTGAAGTACTGCCTTTTAAGGGAATTATCTACATATGTTAGATAATGTAACATCAATGAGTTGTATTCATTTTTCCTTTGTGTGTGTGTGCAATTCAGTCATCGGTTTTGAAGCACACAGACATGTGGAGAGTGGAAGATGACTTTGTGGGATCTGCTTTTGTCCATATTTATACTGTGATCAAGGTCAGGTTGCCAGCCTTGCATACCACAGACTTTGCACTGAGGCGTATCACTGATGCCCAAATAAGATGAGTGAAACATGACATCTGTAAAGTATTGTCTTCTTTTCAGATTGTAAATATTTGTTTATCCAAGGATAGAGGAAACAAGTGACCATTTAAATAATAAATTTTATTTGAAATTAAAACGATATACTATTCTCTCTCTTTAACTGTATTAGTTTATTCTTAGGAAAAAAAACACTTATTTATAACACTTTTCTCAGAAACACAAATGGATGCCAGAGTTATCTCATTGTAAAGTTGGTGGCTTCTAAGCCTGATGACCTGAGCGCAATGTCTGGAAGATCCATGTTACTTCTCCATGTTTTCTCTTATTTTTACAGTTGGGCTGTGGCATATGCACACTCATGCACCAGCACATGGATAAATATGTTTAAAATCTAAAAGAGAGACACTTGGCAACAAAACTACTCTTTGAGTTCTATGTCTACAACTCATATAGTGCAAGTAGACAATAGACACATGTAAGTTGTAATTGTTGGCTCTGTTTCTTAACAATTAAACTTTATTATACAACCCAACTAGCTTACACAAGAAGGAAAAAAGGTTAAAGGGACAAAAGAGTGAACCTTCCGGTATCCGTTCCAAGGGATGAGTCCTTAGGTGTCTCTCTGGTCCGCGTGATAGTCCAGCCTGTTCGCTTTCTCCACACGCTCTCCCAAACCCCTGGCTGAATCTGTTGTTTTTCTCTTCCCCACCTGCCTGAGTCACATGGGAAGGGCGGTCTCCTTCTCCCGTTGAGGGTCCATTAGGAAAACAATAGCCCAGGTGGGGTTCCCAGGTCGGCTTCCTGAATTCCAGGCCCAGACTGGCTCCTCTCAGTCTATCACAAGGTATTTATGGGGTGCCCCAAGGGTAAAGCCCGCCAAGACTGCTTCCACCTGTGACAAAGCTTAATCTTTCCCACATATAATCATTGCCGTGATAATGTGATAGCGTAGGTTTGAACATACAAAAACGGGTCAAACATTTTTAAATGGATGAAATTAGCAAAGCAAGAAAATAATCCAATTATTGAGCACATATGAAATGGTTCGCCAGTTTAAATTATTATTATAATATATCAACATATGTTCCTCACCAAAACCATACTGGCTTCTTTGAGAATCTTATTTTATGTTTTTATTTGATGATTCTGAGGTAAGCCATTTAAAAAAAATACCTCAACTGGTGCAGACCTGTAATCCCAGCACAATGTAGACAGTGTCAGGCCATTCTTTCTGTGTTCAAGGCCAGCTTGGTCCACTAAGGAGTTCTAGGTCATCCATGGCTATTTAGAGTTTTTCTGTTCAATAAATTCACAAAAGAAAGAGCATATGTCAAATTATAAAACGTCCTAATATGATCTGTGTTGACAATGAAAATAAATTTGTAAACAAAAAGAAACTACATGTTGGAGGGAAAACAAAACAATGAAAATAAGCAATGTGGAGAGTCCATTAGCAGAGTGATAGAATCTACTGAATCTTTCATCAACAGTCAACCAGAGACTTAATCGAGTTCGAGTGATAGGAGACACTGGGAGAAATGGAACATCTTCGCGTGTGCATTAAAAGTACACGTGGCCTGGTGTGGTGGCACACGCCTTTAGTCCCAGCACTCTGGAGGAAGGGAAACATAGATTGTTATGAGTTTGAGAACAGCCTGGTCTATAAAGTGAGTCCAGGACAGCCAAGTCTAACACAGAAAGACACTGTCTGGAGAAAAGATAAAATAATAATAATCTAGGTGTACCAGCTTTGCCATTGTGAATACCACAGACGTGTCAGGTACCAGTGAAAGCCAGGAGTGTCTGATTCCCCCATGATTGAAGTTACAAGCAGTTGTGAGCTGTCTCATGGGTGTTGGCAATCACAGCCAGGCTGTGCGGATGAGTAGCCAGAGCTCTTCCAGGCCATGGTACATGTTCAGCCCTGCACAAATGACATTACTGGCCTTAAGGTATGAATGGTTGATGTTAAGTTCATCTTTCCACCATCACTGATGACCCAAAAGAAATATAAGTTCGATAACATAAAAATATACATTGGACGTGTGCTTAGAGAAGTTTCCAATCCCAAATATTCATAAAATTAGGGAAAGTGAAAAAAATAGGGGAACTGACAATACAATTCTCAGCCACATGACCAAGGCTACTGGAATAAGTTTATATCACATGTGTTAAATCGCCGCTATTGGAGCTCACAAGGACACATGTTATGTGTACCCCTGTTGTGATTTATTTCTCCTATAAGGATAGAAAAGGAACTTGCAGGCATGAAGACCAACATGTCTGAGCAGGATCCCATTTTGCTTCCCCAATGCCTGCAAAGCATTCAGTTAGGAACCCTGAGTGCTGGTGACTCTAAATGGCATGGAGGTTGTTGTCAGGGAATCCAGGACACAGGCCCTGGGCCTAACTCTACTAACAGCCCTCCTGCCTAAACACTGTCTTCCAACTCTGAGCAATATTTATTTTCTTAATAATAGAGTCTGTTGTAACTCATCAAACAACAATGACAGAGTTCTGCTCAGATGGGGGTTGGAGAGACAGTTCAGAGGCTAAGAGCAGAGCGTGTTCTTCCAAAGGTCCTGAGTTCAAATCCCAGCAACCACACGGAGGCCACATTCTGTTCGCTTCATCTGTAGATGGTGAAACCCAGGCTCACAAAGTCGTTTCTGCATATACTTAAATGGAACTGCTCCTCTTATTCATCTTGTAATTCTAATGACTCACTGAAAAAAAAGCTGTGGCCGTCTAAGCCAGGCATAATGGCACAGGCCTGTTGTCACGGTGCTTAGAATGGAGAGACAGGAGGTTCTGGATTTCAAAGTCATCCATTATGAGCCTGGTCAATGGGTTGTGGTGAGAGGCCCACAGAAACAAGGAAGACTGTGAGTGTCTCAGGTTTGTATCTTAGTCTTTCCACTACAAGACATTAATATGAGGAACTCCCCTGTGAGTGCGAGTATTAGTCTCAGGCAGGAATGAACTTGCTGCTTGCATATCTAACGCCACATGTTCAGCCCTGAAACCATCTACAGACAATGGAGAGTAATGGACTTAGCGGGGAGTTTTCTAAGTGTATTATTTAAATTCTAAGGGCCCAAGACTGAGAGTGGATCTTTGTTGGTGGTTGTTTGCTGTTGGTTGTAGTTTATTAAGCTGTCATGCACAAAGAAGAAACAACAACAAGAAAAAAATTGGTATCCTGATTGCGAATATCAAACCTGTATCAAGGAACTGGATGCCCATAATCAGCAGAAAATAGTCCAACAATAATGTTGCCCCTTGATTTTCTATCCCTTTTTCTCTTCTCTCTAGTGTTAGGAGGTGGAAAAGAGTAGAAGAAAGATGAACCCACAAAATAGAAAACATCAGCTCCATGGTTGTGGTGGAGAATCCTTCATCCTTAAAAACCATATTTACGGCGAAAAAAAGGTCCAATTGTCTGATTAAAATGTGGAAACTTTTTATTTATTACTCTCCCTTTCGTGCATGCTCCACATGTCACAATGGACATAAGGCTTGTGTGCATATGGGATATTGAAAGAAACAAACTATCCCTCTCTCCCACGGAACAATTAGAAGTTGTGTGGTAATCCCTAGTTAGTGGAGACTTGTCGGGTATGATACAAGTTTACAGAGAATTGGTTTTCCAACTTCATTGGTAACGTATCAATAAACTCACACTACAGAAAATCCCCATGGGTTCTAGGAATGTGGAAATTCTTCCATTTGTCCTGGTTCACTTTGCAAATGCAGTAGGAATATACTACAGGAATTTTCTGAATGTAATCAGTGTATCTAAGGTCTGAGCTCTTCCAGTTCTACTCAAATATATGAAAAAACCTCATATAGGAAAAGCATGTTATAAATGTGAGCCATGTAATAAATTCTCATAGGTATTTTTAAAGACGAAAACAACCTATAATTTAAGGGAACACCATGAATATAAAAGGGATGAAACCTTTGATATCTGATTCATCTTTATGTTTAGACCAATTTGTGAGATTAATCCAGACAGATAAAAAGATTCATCAGTGTAATGAATGTGGTAAAGTTTTAATATATGCCAACTATCTTCACAGGCATGAGAGAAGTCATACTGGAGAGAAACCATCTGAATATACTGAATGGTTTAATGCATATGCACATTCCAGTCATCTTCACAGGCATGAAAGAATTCATACTGGAGAGAAACCTTACAAATGTAATCATTTAAAGTATTTTTATATGATCTGGATGTTAGGACACAGGAAGGACCTCATACAAGGGAAAAACACTATCCTTGTTAATGATTTTGTAGAGTGTAGACATAAAATTTGTCTTCAGTTTCATGAAAAATTTGTTTTTTCTCTTCATCATTGCCTAGAAGGAAGTAAATTATTAAACATGTTCACTCAAGTGTCATGTTGGAGGTTACGAGTTGTGGTTGTGATTTATACTTTGAATCATTTGAAGTAGTTATTGAAGTTTGCTATATGTGTGACAAATTTATTCCCAGAAGTTTATTAGGCTGTTCTTATATTTCTTTTGTGATTTCTCTTCATCCTTTCACTGTAACTCTTACTTTGTCCCCATGTCTTCTCCAATCTGTATAGGTCCACATCCAATCTGTCTCTCAATAAAAAAAAATCATAAAGCATCTAAAGAATAATAATAAAATAAAATGATATGGTAAAATCAAAAATAGATTAATTTGGTCATGTTCAGGGTGGTATGGCTGTAGACCATACTTTCTGATCCTGATTTCTGAGATAAAACCATATACTACTACTACCTTGCTTAAAGTCAATTTTGAGATTTAATTTCTTTTTACTCAAACTAATTTGAGATGGTAAAAAAAAAAAAAAAAACTAAAAGTGATATTATTTTTTTAAAAAACTAATGTCAGGATGCATGTGTATATTGCCTGATATTTGAATCTGTTTTAAAATAATGATCTCTTAAACATTAGCATCAGTAAAACATATTCACAAATTTCTCCTGGAGATTTGAAATAAACAGCATATTTTAGATTTGTAGGTTTTCTAATATATACCAATAAATGAAAGCATTATATTTCCACAAAACTGTTATCTTGTGCTCAGTGTCCACTGGGTCAAGCCTCTCCTGACCATCATTATATCTTGATATGATGACATTAATCAAAAGTGTTATCAGCTACATTGGAATGAAATCATGTTGTGCCTACTTTTCTGCATGGACTTTTTTCCCTATTCCCTATTCTATACTTCCTGTTCCTGCTACCTGTAATCTTTTTAAATACTCCATTTCTTCATAGGTCATAATATAACTTATTCACTAATGATTAATTTCTAGTCATGACTCTTTTAATAAGTAGAAGTGAAGCAGGCCAGGGTCTCATAGCAACCATTGCTATGCTTGAGGAATCCCACCTTGGGAATAAAATGCAGTTAGAGTTAGAGAGAATTAGGAAATAGTTCCCAGCAAAGACAGTTTTGAAACTGCAAGTTCTGCTGGCGGGAACATCAACCCCAGTCCAGGAGACTCTCCCTTCTTTGGGGGTCTAAGCCTAAAAGGGGTTATTAGTCTCAGGCCTGTGTTATTTTTGTCACACAGACTCTACTGGAGATGGGTGACATATGACAACTTAACAAACCACAACCAATAGCAAATAACCACCAACAGAGATGCATCTTGACTCTTGGGCCCTTAGCATTTAAATAATTCTCTCAGAAAACTCCCCAGAATTCCAAAAATCACCCAATTGCAGAACCTATCTCCCACTCGCAAAATTATAACTCTTGTAGAGCATAAGACACTTCACAGACAGACACTGCTGACAATATGAAGTCGTCCATACCCCACACCTGAGGTTAAAATAAAAACATATTCTTATATTTCTGTGCTTTTTAAAAAACCAACATTCCAAAATTGCCATTATATAACCTTCTTAACTCTCAAATACTGCCCCTCTCACTATAATTAGCAACAGTGTTACAACTATATGAGTAACATCAGGTTTACTGTGTTTATTATTTATTTGTTATTAGAAGGGTTTGGAGATGCACTTATCACTTGTTTGTATGCTTTCAGTATGAGTGGTATATGGCTAAACAGATTGGTAATTCTACAGCGTAGCTCTAATTAGGTTATGATTCAAATTGTGAAAACTATTAAGGCATTTTTCCACGTCTTCTTTCTCCAATGAATGTCTGTATTAAGGCATTTTTCTTTCTTCAATGAATGTCTTTCAGACACAAATCATATTCCTGACATTGAGGCACATGGTTCTTTGAGAATTTAATAATCATCACTACACATAAGGATGTGTTTATTTATAGTGTTGTTCTCCTTAAAATTTCCCTCTATGTGCAATGGTGGCTGCTGAGACCAATAACCCGACACACGGAGCTACAGCCAATGGCCTGTGTCTCAAATTTCTCAGCTGACTTAACTATGTCAATGAGGACTGCACATATGTATGTAGGACATTCCCCTAAGAGGAAATTCAGCATTCATTGCCTCAAGTTAACCTCCCCAAACTGTACCTACCCCAACCTGATCTGTTTTCCTTCACATGCATAGAATAATACACTCTGGGAAACTACAAAATCATTCACCCTGCCTCAGTCAGGTCTTTCTTCATGATGGTGACCCCTGCAGCTGACTCCCTTAACCTTCAGCCCATGAGCTAGCTGTTGCCTACCCTGCAATGTACACAGGAAATTGTTCCTCCTGTTCTGGTCTGAAGGCAGAAGCCATGATCTACATGCAAATCCTTTTCCTGTTACTTCAATGGACACTTCATTACAGGACTCAAATGGTTAATTTTAAAGCTCTGTTGCAGTGCAGTCTTTTAACTTAAGAATTTAGTTAGTTTAATAAAAAAGAAAGCAAGGTCACTGCCCCAGGGAGCAAGAGACAGGCCCCCTGAGTCAACATGGCTTGTCTCAGAAACATTTTTCTAAAACACTGGAGGTGAAGCTGTTCTAGAAGTAATATGCCTTTAAAGGAGAAATCACTCCATACACATTTACAAGTACAATTAAGAAATATCTCTGCAAAAAATGGCGTGCAGATAGCTCAGGTTAACGCTAAAAGAGGAGCCAGCCTAGGACAGATTTTGCATCCCACATAAGCTGTCACCCTGAAGTCTCTTTCAGGTTCAGGACCCAGGTTATATGTTGAACAATTTGGGTAGGGACTGGAGACTGCAAGTCTAGCCACTTGGGCAAATGGGAGATTTCGCACAGTAAAGATATTCTCAGAATTATTTCCTAAGTACACCGGTGCCCTAAAAGAGCGGGTCATTCTTCAGTGACAGAGTACTAAAGGGAAGGTCTCAGAAGCTGCAAAAGATAGAAAAAGTAGACGGTATAAAAGCTGGGGTGGAGAGATCTTGCAAAGGGTCTGTCTGATGCTAAGTAAGCTTCTTAAGGAGTAGAACATCTTTATTTACTTCCATGGAGAAATGGAAGGCAATGGGAAAGATCTTCGAAGTGATCATAGATGGATATCTACCAAGTCAATCACACAATGGGATACACTCAAGAGGAGTCTAATGAAACAATGCTACACGAGGGGAACACAGTGTATCTCAGGGACATTACTGACCAAGACCACAGTGGCGTTGGCTCTGATAACCAAATCCCCATGTGGTAGGAAGAGTGGGGCTCTCAGAATGTGAAGTAAGCCCCTCGCAAAGGCCCTGGCTTCAGACCATTACCGACTCTCCCAAGCATATTTCTGGATTTATAGTAGGACATCTGCTTCTTCCCGCCCCCCCCCATACCCCAAGGCCTCATGGAAAGCTCACAAAAACCTAGGCCCTAGGCTTTTACTGCCTCTGCCAAGCATGTTTCTGGAAATAAGAATGAGCTATGTCGTTCTCCATAATCGAGGAACTCAGAGGAAAAAAATGTTACTTGAACAGGCCAGCCCTCAACACAACTGTGCTGTTCCTTTTCACGTGGTGTCACCAGATATCTTGCCACAAGGGTTGGCCTTTAATTTGATTGCATGGGGCCAGCTGTGTTCTTTATCAAGGCCATAAATTAATAAAACACAGTACCTAGTCATTTTGTGTTATAAGTTGATTAGCTGCCCATGAGCTGTCCATGAACTGTCCATAACCTGCATTTTTTCCAGGAATTGTTAGAAACTTGGCCTAGTCAGGCAGAGTGAAAACCTGAAGCTTGCTATGGAGTTGGTCTAGTAAAGCAAACTGGGGTCTTTGAGGGGTTTAGGGCTGGGTCCCTTCATTCCTCCCTCTGAAATAGTATCTTTTATATAATCCTGTGAAGTAATATTAGAATTTTAAAACTGTTTTCTTTCGTATTTAAGCAGGCAGCAAGGGCTATTGATGATGACATGATCAAGATCTCCCTCATTCTAAACTAGTTCCTAGATTCCAAAGCTGAGCATAAAGATCTAGTGATTTTAAATACAGGTTGTCAGCTTTCAAAGCTTCCCTAAAATTTTTTCCTTTATTAATTCTTCAAAAATACTCTAAATCATTTACCAACACCATTTATTAATAATCTAAGAATGAATCTGAGTAAATTCTATAAAAGTCTCAATTTCTGCATAGCTGGACCTCCCAGGGAATCACCAATAACTTTATTAGTTTTCATTAGCATCAGCTTTCACTAATTTCCAATTCAAGCCTTTGGAGAGAAGCCTGTAACAGCGAGGAATTTCCATAGTAAAGGGTCAATCCAAAGAATCCAGGGACTGGGACTTTGTCAGGCAGGCCTTAAGGACACCTGGTTGGAGGAGCACTGGGGCCCTCAGGTTTACGGCAGAGGTGCTCAGTCATCAGGCACTGGATCTTGGCCAAGCAGTGCTCCTAGAATTCTTGGCCTCACAAGAATTGGCTCCTGTTGTGTAACAGTTCCCTCTAATATTGTTAACATTCCACCCTTCACTCCCACTGGAGGGAAGCTCTTTAGGCAGGAAGGAAAACAACTCAGAAAGTCTCAAAAAGTTTCTGAAACTGACCAGATTCATTAAGCCCCTCCTTGCAAGAATAAATGATAATGATTAAGAGTTTCCTCTGATGATAGGAAGCTGATTTGCAAAGAAGACTCAAAGGACATGACCTCAGACCAGCTTGCTGGACGAAGTTAAGACCATCTGAGTCACTTGGAAAGGACAATTGCCAACTTGTTGAGCTGCCTACAAGCTATGCAGTGTTTCCAGGTTCTCAGCTTTTGTGAGAAGTCAGCCATGCTGGGGTGGGCTATGATGATGCAACTCTCTATTAGTGATTTATGGTTCTGTAAGGAACCCCTCGCTCATACTCCTGTAAGTAACCCCAATGAAACTCTTTGGTTCATGAAGTAGGATTTTGGTGGTATGTACAATTTGGTCTACCCTGGGTTCCTTTTCTCAGAGAAAAAGTGTGATCACAGAACAGTATCTACTGGGTTTCATAACTATATAAAACTACATTTTATATTGTAATTAAAAGCATATTATTAGAAGCTGTTTTCAAGTATAATTATATTTTGTTTCTATAATTTATCATGTTGGAAAATTTCATAAATACAAATATACTAGTCAGGGTGGACTAAGTTATGCTGAGATAAATTAGGCTAGCCCTGAACTCTGCAGAAGGGAACTGAGATGTGCATGATTAGTTTACAATACTTAAATTTCCCACTAGGGCATGGGAGCACTTTAAGATTCTGGACCCAACTGGGGGTAGGGAGTGCCTCCCCACTCCAAAGAATGTAGATTTTCCTTCTTTGTAATTTCTGGTGACACCACAACCAGCTATGGAGTCTTGAAGGCAGTGACTAGGGAAACCCCTTGAGTCAGGCATCATTTGTGAGGCTTGCCTCCGATGTGTTAGCTGTGTGGTTAAGTCTGGTGTCTTACAAGTAGCTGACCAGGGTGATCAGTCTAGTTTCTAGGATCATGAGCCTGTTGTTGCTCCTTGGTGAGATCCTCGTAAGAAAGTATTTATACAGCTCCATGGTGTTTACTACAGTGGACCCTAGTGAACTTTCATCATTTGATTATTCATCAGCCATTTTCTGATATTGTCAAATCTATTAGCTTCAAAATTTGACTGACAATGCTGCCCAAAGTCAATTCTGTTCATAAAGAAGAGCTACTCTGAGTTCTTCATTCCGTAGACTGATAGATTTCCAACCTTGTACCAACCTGTGAATCATACATCTACTGGAAGATGTGATTCTTCAGACTTCAGGGTGACAACAACCCATGGACACCTATGAAAAGCCATGTAGATAGTTGCTTTCACGCGGAACTCTGTAAGGCTCTAAAATACTAGGGAGCTAGCACGCTCACAAAAGCCATCCAAACAGTGTCTCCATGTGGTGCCCTAAACAGCCTAGGATGGGCACGAAACCTGAAGGGTCAGGACAAATTCGAAAAAGGAAATAAAGCGATGAAAATGGGATGCAAACGGAGTCTGAAGCCTTGGGTCTAGGTCAAAAAAAAAGGAAATAGCAGAATGAAAGTGGAATACAGATGAAGTCTGAAGCTTTAGGACAAAGTCAAAATTGGGGATGTCAGGATGAGGAGGAAATAGAGATGGTGAATGAAGAGCCCTGTAAGGCTCAAAAGAAGACACCACAGGAGCACAGTGAACAATGGCAAGGGTCAGATACAGAAACCCCAGGGAGAGAGTCCAAGACAACTGAAGCAACTGAAGTGTGCCAAAGTCACCCAGGAGCAGGTTGTAACTGAGAAAATCTAATGATGGGGGCAAGGGACACAAGCACTCCTAGTGCATCATGGAAGAAACCACCAAAGCAGAGAGTACAGAAGGTTATTACAACATCTTCACCACAGTGAGCGTGTGTGCAGCAGCACAGGGCTCACCCAACGCTTTCAGACACCTTGAAGATCAAAGGTTGTATGGCAGAGCAGTCATGGATCTGCAACGACTTAGAGTGATCTAAGTCAACCTACTGTTGCTGCCATTAGATAATGTCTCTCACCAGACAAAACAGAAAGGAAGTGTTCAGAGCAGAAACCTTCTGTTACACTGGGGAAAGGTGGAGCACACCTTCAAATAAGAATGGAACACAACACGGAGGCTGACATACTAGGAATGCAGGCTCAAACTTTCATGGATTATGGCAGCAGGTCCTAGCTCCTGCACCTACATGGCAGCTTACACTGTATTAACTCCAGCTGAATAGGATTGGATTTCCTCTTCTGAACTCCACATGCAGAGACACATATAGAGATAAAACACTCATACGTTGGGGACAATAGGCCGTACGGCCAATGTTTAGCTATCTTGTCAGAGCCTGAAACTTTAAGAAAGAAAGAGATTGCCCTTCACCAGAAACTAGCTGACCCTGTTGGGAGTCGGGACTTGGGCTAAAGATAGGTAAACATGTGACAACTCTGTTGAGATTTAGCAGTTAGACTAAAGACAGATAAAGATAGAGCAAGATAGTCTGTGTGGCAGAACGTTATGACCCTGCCTGGAATTCCCTGTGTTTTGGGATAGCCTACAGCTGAGTTGCTATAGCAATATGCTTCCCTGCCTTCTGCCTTATAAATACTGCTGCCTGACTAATAAAATTTGAGGGCTTGATCAATATTTCAGACTTGCTCTCCTTCTTTGTGTTTCGTATTTGAAATTCATACAGGTGAATCTCCTCCCAAGCTTTAGTCGAACCCCGGTGGGCTGGGGCACTCATAAACATTACAAATACAAATAATTTAAAAATGAAACAGTGTCTGTAGAGCTGGCTCAGCAGTATTCATTCTGACCTGCATATTTTTGTGCATTATTACTGTATATGATAAAAATCTTCTACTATAGATAGATATTCCTTTGCAATGACGAAGAAAATTTACAAAAATTACTGTGTAAACGAGTCTACCTTGTACTTGGAGAAACAACTTTGTTAAAATATGATGTCTGTTCTCTGGACAGGACAAAGATATGATCTAAAATACAGGGAAGTGAGTACAACATTTTTCTTTTATATACAGAGCTCCATTGACACTATACAGGTTCCCAAGCAGTAAATCAAGGTCAGCAGCTGATTCTGCTTACTCTAACATTCCTCAAATGCTATGAGACCTCCCTCGCTCGCCTTCCATTTCAGTGATCCTCCTGCCTCAGCTTCCTAAGGAGCTGGGACTTATGGATGCTCATCACTGCCCTGCAGTGCCATTTTAAATATTAGAAAGTGAGGTAGTGCAGGAGAGACGGGTCTACATGTGTTTGAGGCCATTCTGGTCTGCAAAGTGAGTCTAGGATAGCCAAGGCTATCCAGAGAAATCATGCCTCAATCATCCTTCACCCTTGAAAAAGGAAGTGGTATCCGAAGAGCTTAGGGAAGTTGCTTCAGTTGTTATTGGTTTTGTTTTGTTTTTCATTTTCTTTTGTGACTAGTTGTTTAACTTCTTAGGGGAGGCAGGCTCTGGGAATGTGTCCATAAGCAAAGCAGACAGGATGGGTATAAACTTCATTTGGACTGAGGAGGGGGTGATGAGGCAATCTAATGAGATTTGTACGGTATGTAATGGGAAGGGCTGTGGAGGGGGAGGACACTAAGGTCAGCTTCAATTTAGGGAAGGTTGCTGAGGCCCAGGATCTGCACTGACTCCTGAGTGGCACACAAGTGGTTCCAAAGAAACAATCCAAGGAAGAATGGAGAGTCCTAGAGACAGGGATAAGTTTGTCCCAGGGGTATGTTGAGAGACAAAAGTTGGACATATACCCTCAGCCAACGAGCCAGGTAGAAAAGTCATTCAGGCCTTTGTGTCCAATGCCCTCCCCAAGTGAGGATTTACACTTTGGAATTCTATCAGGGTGGGAGATAAGCCTGGATGTGTTAAGCAAGGGAGGACATTCCTTTGATACTATTTTTAGAAAACAGCTCTAGGGCCATTGTTTGCTACAAAGGATCAGGTGTGATTGTTGCTCCTGAACACAGCCAGCCTGTACTACTGGGCATTTGGGGTTTGAAAGTATTTGTTTTCTTGGCATGTTCCACTTGACAGCCATGTGAATGGCAAGGGAGAATAGACTTGGTATGGCCACCCATGTCACTGGGTCTATGAGATTACCAAGGGTCCACAAGCCCTGGACATAAAGACATAAAGAACACTCCACCCTGGGACTGAAAACCTTCTCCTGTTATCTAGTCAACAAGAACCATAAGAGATGTCAGTAGGGACAGGTAAAAGGTCTCCTACCTCATAAGTTTTGACTCTGACAGAGCAGATTGTAAAAAAAAAATGTCACCATAGTGTCATAGGAATGGACAGATTGTGTGTTGAGCAAAACAAAACCATAAATACCCAAACAAATAAATAGAATACACACACAAACACCACAAAGTACAAGCGAGCTAGAGCAGAGAGAAAGAATGTGTGTGTGTGTGTGTGTGTGTGTGTGTGTGAGAGAGAGAGAGAGAGAGAGAGAGAGAGAGAGAGAGAGAGAGAGAGAG
>OU015760.1:140339-158792 GCA_907169655.1 Acomys percivali | reverse complement strand
ACCCACCCTCACCTTGGCCCCTCCCACGCTCTACAGGACTCCACCCACCCTCACCTTGACCCCTCCCACACTCTACAGGACTCCGCCCACCCTCACCTTGGCCCCTCCCACGCTCTACAGGACTCTGCCCACCCTCCCTGTAAAAGTTACAGTAATGTCCCTTGTCTTCCTCCCCAGGACAACTTCCTCCTTGTTCTCTTTGTCCCACTGCATGTGCCTCCTTGTTACATACTACAAAACAGGCTTGCTTGTTATTTTTCCTCCACTAGACAGTGTACCCCACTACCCCGCCTCTTGTCCAATTTGCTGGCTCACAGGCCATCCACATGTTTTAGATAAACATTAATGAAAGGGAATATACACACAGATTTGACGCCACTGCATATTCCAAAGTTCTTGATTTTCAACTTGCTGTAAGTATACTCATACCTAGGCATCTCCGAACCTTCTCTCCTGTTTCCAACTTCCTCAGAATTTGGGGGTGGTACAGACCATCATCCCACTGCAACTTTGACAGCATTTCTTGTTTCCAGAACACTGGCTGTCCACCTTGCACCAGTCCTGGCACCAGAGGCCAAGCTTGAGAAATTTCACACTGGGGCAGGTGCCCTCCTTTTCTTGGTACACAATGGAGTACGGGGAGGTAAGCTGAGAGAACAGACAACCAGCAAAGCACGGCTGCACTCTGCCCTGGATCTGGCTCATCAACAGCACAGCTGCCTGCCTGAGTTGATCCTGGGAACCTGGGCTGCCCTCAGGGGTTCAGGGGAGACTATCTATGCTTCCTGCTCAGAGATGGCTTTGGAATCCCAGGACCCCAGTTTGAGTCCCAGCTCTGCTGTTTTCCACCTTTGTGACCTACAGCCCAAATCTCCCAGAGCCCCCGTCTTTAGAAGTCACATGGAATCCCTGTCACAACACTGTGGGGCTGTTACAAAAGCAATTCCCCCCCCCCCCCCCAATCCTACCCTGAAAATTCAAGCTGCTGGGTAACAGTGACTAATTAAAGACACTGAGCTAATTAGATCCTGCTGGGAGCTAGACTTTGCTTAGTCACAGCTCATCCAGTCCTCACGAGTTTCTTAAAAGGGGTGAATGTTTCTGCTAATATTTCCCTGCATTGCAGAGGAAGAAACTAAGGCACTAAGGCGTTAAGTACTTTGCCTAGGGCCATGCAGGATTCAAACAGGTTTGGAACCACGTGAGACCTGGCTCTAGGGTGTATTCACTCTCCACCAGGCTCTTTGCTACTTTATAACCTGTAAAGTTCAATGCAAATGTCAGCGGGGGGGGACACCATTCTCTGCACTTAGGCTCACTGCCAGTTGTGATCACTCAGTGCCATGGCCCTCCTTACGTACTCAGAAACCACCACCACCCCACACACCCTGCCTCATGTTCCATTCGGTATAAGTGCCAGGAAGGAGCCTGGCCCCAGGACACCTAAGATGCAGGCAGTGAAGTGGGTAAATGACCACAGGAGCAGAAGGTGCCAGCATCCTGGCTTTGCTAGGACATGGGGCTCTGGGCAGCTGCCCTGAGACACAACAAGAGTCACCGGGAGACTGTTGAGTACCAAAGCCAGCTGCCTTGTACAGAAGTCCGTTCACCGAGGAGAGCCTCTGAGAGCCATTGCATTTAGAACTCCACCCCACTCTTACAGATTAGAACGATCGCGCCCACTTTGCAGGTGAGCAGGCAGAGGAGGTTCAGAGAGCCAAGCTGCTCAGGCTCACACACTTAGGAAATGGCAGGGTCAGGATTCAAACCTCCAGGTCCCTCCCTGGCTTTGGAGGCCATCTCACCTGTCTATTGGACAGAAGGACACAGTATCTTCATCCACCTGACAGGGCTTGTTGGGCCAGTTCGCTCATCTCCATCTTGCCTGCTCCGCTTTTTCCAGACCCATCCATAGCATCTCACACCCAAAAGCTGCCCCCTTCAAGGGGAGTGTGTTCCCCTCCATCTTCCATCTTCCTGGTCACAGCACCTTAGGGTTCCTAAGTGTAAATGCCTCCAGCCTCTCTTTGCATCTCTGAGGGATGTAGTAAAGGGGAAATGTGAGGCAGGGGCTGTATTCACCATAAAGACCAGAAATCAGTCAAACCTGTGCTTGTGATCCTGTCTTGCTCCTATCCCACGTGGTGGCCCCAGCTTTTCCCTCTTGGAAATGAGAAGCTTAGATTCCGTACCTCAGTCACCTTCTTCACTGGTCACAGTCAGTGGTGGCTTCATGGAGACTAGACTTCCTGATGATGGAACAATAGGGGCATGGTCAGCGGATGGATTTGTAGTACTGGTACCCAAAAGATCTCCCTCATTCAGTCCTGAAGGTAGAGAAAATGGTTTTAAAGCTCGGAGGGTAAGCCGCTAAATGTCAAAGGAGGAAACAGATCCTTGGCCAGCCACAGGGTGGCGGTGTGAGATTGTGCAAGAATATTTTTTTTTTGGGTGCTCACTACCACAGACATAGGATGTGGAAAAGCTCTTTACTCCCTCAAGGGCAAGTCTGAGTCTGAAGAGGTCAGACAGTGGAAGGTACTGAGAGAGGAGTCCCGGAGGCAAGTGGTCCCCAAGGCTCCAGTCCCCGTGCAGATTGCCCACTGTTCACAGCCTAGGCAGACACTGTACTTGTGTCCCAGAACAAAGTCTGGCTGTGTGTCCTCAGAAGCCCGTCATGCACCAGAGAATCCAGTTTAGCCAGGAATGGGGTGGGGTGGGGGTGGGACCTCCTTTCCCTGGGTCGTGACTCAGTGGTGCCTCTGTCCCCTACATCTATCCCAGGCTGGACAAGGAAGGGCCCAAGTGGACGGGGTTTCCACACCCTGCCTCAACCTTCTCTGGGATCCCTAGGTCTGGGATGCCCTTCTTCCCAGAACAGGGATGCACATGTCTTGCACAGGCCCGGGTGGCCCCATCCAGTCCCCCACCAGGTCGCTGTGGGGTTACCATTAGGCTTGAAGCAGACAAAGCTGCAGCCAGCTTGGCAGCATTTGCATTTTTCTGCCCACTGCTCATCTAAGGCACCCTCCTTCACACAGTCCTTATGCTCTGGGAGCTGGAGCCTCATGCCTGCCTTCTGTGCTCCAGTAGTCACTGGCATGCATGGGAGCAGAGTATTGTCAGGGAGAACTGAGCCCAGTGTCAACGGAATAACCACCCCATTCTCCAAGGTCCCCAAATTTCAACTCCAAGGACTTCTGAGTCTCTGTTCCCAGTGGGCCTCATGACACCCCAAAAAGGCCCCATCCCCAGGGCCAGGGGTTCCTGACACTTGGGAGCTCCCTGACGTTTGGCTTCAGAGCTCCCATTCTTCACTGGACTTGAGCCTCTGCCTTAAAGTTTCTTTTGGTCATCCAAGGAGCTTCCTGTTCCTTGTCCTAGGGTCTCAGCTTTCATCATAGTAAGGGCCTCGGCCCCTCCATCCATAAGCCTTCATCGGTCTGCCCACTTCCAGTACATTGTACTCTAAATCCTAAGCTTGAAGGATCACTAGCTGTAAGCCCCAGCATTCCAAAGTTTACATTTTCACTGCCCTCACCGCTTTTGTCCCAGAACCCCAACTTCTGAGACTTCATTCAGGGTACCTCACTCCTGGCTGCACTCACCTGTGGCTCAAATGCTGATACACAACAGCAGCCCACATGCAGAGGCTGCTAGCAGGCATGGTTAGTTGTGAGTTGCAGCCTGGGTGGCGGGGGGGGGCATTCAACCACTTGTACATCGGGGTGGAACTGAGCCAGAGGTGCAGCAGGCAAGCAGAAAGCACAGCAGGCAGCACAAGTGCCCTGCCACATTATGCCATTTCACAATGCCCTGAGATCAGCTATCACTCTTGGCTCTGGTGGGAACCAGGAACCTAGACAACTTCCAAGCCAACTGCACCCAGACATTTGTCCACCCCTCCCTCTCTTCCTATCTTTCCAGGGCCTTAGGGCAAGGCAAGGTAGTAGGGCTTCTGGGCTCATTTTTGAAGAGTCTGGGGTTCTTCCTGGAACGACTGGAGGCCAGGGTTAAGGAGGAAATGGCAAGTCTTCAGGGAGCCTGACTTGGGGCCATATGGATCAGCATGCAGAGCCACCATGTATAGGGAATAGTGGGAGGCTGGTGTAGTAGAGGCTACAGAAATAACAATCGTTAACCAAGGAAGCCATCACACAAGGTCCAAGTCCATGAAGGAGAACACCAGTGCAATCTATAGACCTTTCAGGCACAACTTTCTACCTTCCCACACCACACTCCACTAGAGCAGAATGGGGTCTTTATTCTGAGTTGAGTGTTAGTACACTTAAACTGCATGCGCCTCACAGGCTGGACATTCAGAGGCTTATCTCCAATGTAAGGTCCTGCCCAGCACTGTTCAGGCAAGGTGTTGAATCCACATCTCTTCCTCCAGGATGATTCCAAGGGGCAGCATCTTCCAGACATACCATGATTCGTATGACACACATGTGAATTCACAGAGACTGTGGCGGCAACAAGCAATACCTGAGCAGGCTCAAACCAGACAAACCCCTGTATGGGGAAGGGCGGATGGCATCTAGTCCCACCGCTAACTAGGAAGCTATTTGCGGTTGGTATCTGCAAGGCAAGGAAAATCTGCTGTCTCCAATAGAGTGTCATTGGGTCTGTCAACCACACTCCTGGGCAGGCTCCATACAAAATGGACACTTTTTTTTTGTGTGCACTTTTTGTTTTGTTTTTGGTATTTTTGCAACTTATTGGGCTTTTTGTTTGATTTGGTTTGATTTTTGTTTTTCTTTTTTTCCGGGGGTGGGGTGAGATGGGGAGAGAAAGAACATGAAGTTTGGTATACAGGAAGGTAGTATGAAATACATCATTTATTTAAAAAACTTAAAACAAATACTGGCAGGATAAAATGTCAGGGTGTGGGGAGCCACACTGCTTTACACAGGGACTTGAGCATCTGTGCATTTGTGGGAGTCCTGGAGATACTTAGGCACAGCAGTGTACATCAAACTCCAGAATTGAGAGTGGCAAATGCCAAAGCAATGACCAAGGGGATTACATGAGAAGTACCTGCCCACCTGTGGCTGGTTCCAGCAAGCCAACTTTCTGTGAGGGCGTTGGTGAAAGTGGCTGAAGATGTCTCCTTCAGCTTTGCAGGCCTGTCCTGGGGACTGACTGGAGGCACGCCCTTGCTGGGAGGTGATGGGGCTATATACTCTGAGCTAAGAGAAAGTCAACAGCAAGGAAGGTAATAGCTAGGTGAGGTCACAGTCCTGAGCAGGCTCTGAAACCCAGGGCGCACAGAGGACACGGTGGCGAGCAGCTGGTTTAGCCTGTGGACCAGATGGCTACTGGCCATTTATCCCTGGGCACTGCTGCTACACACAGCTTTCTTCTAGAACTTACCCAGCTTCCCAGGAGAGGATGTCCTCAGACCCACCCCCTCCCAGGCTTTCAGGGGTTCCCTCCATGATTGGCATTCTCTTGCTGGGATCTGAGTTAGTGTGAGGCACAAGGAATGGGGGCAGGGACCCTCAAGAGCAGCGATGACATGTTCAGAGCCTCTCCCCCTGAACTCATGGACCCTGTTAAGTTTTTTTTTTTTTTTTTCATTTTATGAAAACCTCTTTTTCTGGACAAATGGGCTATTTTGTTCGGTCACCTACCATACCTCTAGCCTATTTTCTGATGAAGCACCCTGATTTGGGTTTGTAACATTCTTCCTACAGCAGTGCAGGAAGCAAAACTGTCAGACAAGGTGACTTCTCTACCCCCTGAAAAATCAGATAATGTCCTGAGAACAAAGGACAGAGAAGACACCGGCTCCCTCACAGGTGTGCTGGGAAGGCCTCAGTCCTTCCTGCTTTGCCATCTTTTCCAAGGTACACTTTGGTACCTTGGAAGTTACACAAATTAACCTTCCTTTCAGTTCTGTGGAGTAAGTCAGTCGGTTGCTCTAGTTGCCAGCAGTAAAACCCATCCCTGGCTTCTATTATGAAGGGAGGATGTAACCGCTACATTTCCCACATAGCTTTAATAGATATTCCCGTTGTCTCCCAAACTCAGCATCTGCAAAAATAAGACTCTCCTGGGGCCTCAGGAATTGCAACTCAGGAAATGTGGGTTCAGAGAAAACTGTTCAAAGAAAGGTAAGCAAGGGGGCATCTGAAGGACTAAGATTCAGAGATTCCTGTGAAAGGAAATTCAGACAGTGTGGATGATAAGGACCATACAGCCAAGAAGGCAAAGAAATGAATGCACACACTTAACCAGAGGATCTGGAACACAAGAACCCCGCCATGTCTTGGGGCAGATCTTGAGGATCCTCTGGGGTAGATGTAAACATGGAGCCTGGATGCCAACAGGCAAAGGGTCAGTCTTCTCAGTCCTCTTTGGCTGTTTGTAAAGGGCACAGGTCTGGTTTCCAAGGACCTCAGACCTGATGTGAAAAACACACTCCATGCTGCTTTCAGTCACTTCCCCCTTTAACGTCACATCTCCTCTGCCAACAATGGCCGGGATGCTTTCTGATGCAAGGGACCCTGTACCAGGGCTGACACCGAACCCCTCATTTTGTTCCATATCTCAGTTTCCCTCCTCGTTAGTTTCACAGACAGTGGCTCTGAACAAATCCTTTATGTGAAAATCAAAATTCCTCCCACAAAGTTTCAGTGTGAAAGCCCACAAGAAGTCCAGCATCTGTTTTGAAGCCTCCAGGCCCTTCCAGGAAGATCTCTGTGAGTCTGAGGCCAGCCTGGTCTACATAGCAAGTTCTAGGACAGCCTGAACTACAAAGTGAGACCCTGTCTCTCCCCCCCAGAACAACAAAAACAAAATAAACGAACAGGCAAACAAACAAAATTTACTTTAAAGTCTTCTTCGCAAGGCAGGGTCTGAGCCGTGGTCTTGAGTTTGAAGTCTGCATCAGTTACTTTTCTTGTTGCTTTAACAAAATACCTAACGGAAGCGAGGGGTAACTTGGGGGTCAAAGTTTGAGCCCAAATGGATGGGAAGGCATCCTGGGGGGAGCATGGAGCCTCTGGACACTCAGCCTCCCGCTTTGGCTGCAGAGCATGGGTGTGACCTGGAAGTGTGTGGGAGTGGCTTCACACTCCGGGGCAAGGCAAAGTGTGAGGAGCTGACTGTGGACTTGAGGCTGAGGACGGAGAGTGACAGAGGCAGTGATTGGAGTTGGGAAACAGGAGCCACCACCATGGAAGTTTAGCAAGTTCGGACTGTTTTTTTTATAAAATATTTTTTATAAAAGAAAATTTAGGTTTATTAAATATTTTTTATAAAATAAAATTATATTTATATAATGGAATTCTTTTATAAAATAAAATTTTTTATAAACAAGATAAAATTAATAATATACTTTAAAAAGCAACTCATAGGGGGATGAATTATCAAGTGGGGTCCCAGCGATGAATAAGATAAATGAAATAATATGATTTAAATACAGGGAAACTAATATACAAATAGATGAATGAAGTATCAAGTGTGGTCCAAGCGATGAACAAACAAAACAAAACAAAACCGAAATAATAAAATTTAAAAAGCAGAAGGACTAATCTACCAATAGGTGGATGTGAGTCCCTTCTGCTTTTTAAATATTGTTATTACATTTATTTTAGTCATTGCTGTCACCACACTTGACACTTCATCCATCTATTGGTAAGTGAGTTGCTCCTGTTTTTAAATTTTATTATTGCATTTATTTTGTTCATGGCTTGGACCACACTTGATGCTTCATCCGTGTGTTGTCAAATGAGTCGCTCATGCTTTTTAAATCTATTATCACATTTATTTTGTCTTCGCTTAGACCACACTTGATACTTAAATCAGCTATAAGTAGATGTGTAACTTCTGCTTTTTAAATTTTATTATTACTTTTATTTTGTTCATCGCTTGGACCCACTTGATACCTCATAATCTATAGGTTGAGGAGTCACTTCTGTTTTGTAAATTTTATTATTACATTTGTTTTGTCATCGCATGGAAAACACTCAATACTTTATCCTTCTTTGTTTAGATGAGTCTTTCATGGTTTTTAAATTTTATTATTAATTTTGTGTTCTTGATTGTTTGGACCACACTTGAAATTTCTACCAGTTATTGGTACATGAGTCGCTTGTGCTTTCAAAATTTTGTATTACATTTATTTCATTAGTAGCTTGGACGACACTAGATACTTCATTTGTCCATTGGTAGATGAGTCACTAAATCTTCTTGAATTTTATTACTATGTTACTTTTGTTCATTGTTTGGACCACACATGATGCTTCATCAGTTTATTGGTATAGGACACTTTCCTATTTTTAACTTTTGTCATTACATTTATTTTGTTCATCACTTGGACCACACGTTATAGTTCATTCGTCTATTTGATTTTTATATTTTTTTATTATTTCATTTATTTTGTTTGTGCCTGGAAGACACTTGACACTTCATCCATCTATAGGTAGATGTGTCTCTCCTTCTTTTTAAAAATTTGTTATTTCACGTATTTTCTTCATGGCTTTGACCAAACTCGATACTTCATCCATCTATTGGCAGAAGAGGGGCTCCAGCTTTATAAATTTTATTATTACATATATTTTGTCCATATCTTGGGCCACACTTGCTACTTCATCCATCTATTGCTAGATGAGTCACTTCTGCTTTTTACATTTTATTATTACATTCATTTTTTTCATCGCTTGACCAGACTTAATTGTTCATTCATTTGTAGTTACATGAGTTGTTCCTGATTTTTAAATGTTATTATTGCATTTATTTTGTTCATCGCTTTTACCACAGATGATAATTCATCCACCTGTAAGTTGATGAGTCACTTCTGCTCACTATCGCCTTGGTCCCATCCACACTCTCCAGGACTTCCCTTATGCTCTAGGGACATGAAAACAGAGAAATCTAGTGAGAGACATCAAAAGAGACACCAAGTGGGAAAAAGGTGGCAGTGCTTAGTGTGCATGGTGATGTCAATATCTTAATAACATAATAATAATTAAATGAAATTGAGTAAAAATTGATTTAAAAATATTTATTATATGAAAACAATTTTATTTTATTAAAAATTTATTTAATAAAAATATTACTTTATAAAAATTTTAGTTTATAAAAATAATTTTATTTTATTATAAAAATTATGTTATAATTTTATATTTAAAAAAACTTAATAAATTTTATTTTACAAAAATTTTTTATTTTGCCACAAATTTATTTTATAAAAATTTTTATCATATAAATTTTTTTATTTTATAAAAAATTATTTTATTAAAAATTACTTTATAAAAAATTATTTATAAGTGAAAAATAGTCCAAACTTGCTAAACTTCCATGGTGCTGGCTCCTCTTTACTAACTTTCATCTCTTGCTCTGTCCTCTCTGTCCCCACTCAGATCCTGACTGCCACAAACACGTGTCCGCAGCATTGCCCATTAACTTCCAAGCCACGTCCATGCTCTCCAGTACTCCACCCACATGCTCCAGGACCCTGCCTACACCCTTTTTTGTCCTGCCTATGCTCTATAAGAATCTGACCAAGCTCTAGACACATGAATACAGAGACATCTAGTGAGAGACGTCAAGAGAGATACCAAGTCAGAGAAATTGGTGGGTGCTTAGTGTACATGGGGACTTCAATACCATACTGACATAATAAGTAAAAAAATTAAATAAACATTTATAAACATTTTTATTGTATACAAATTTATTTTATTAAAATAACTTTATTTTATAAAACTAAATTATTTTACAAAAAAGTTTATTTTATAAAAAATTATTTTATTAAAATGATTATTTCATAATTGTTTTGTAAAAATAATTTACTTTATAAAAATTTCTATTATATAAAAAATGTTATTTTATAAAAAGTTATGTTATAAAAAATTTATTTTATTAAAAATATTTGTTTTATACAAAAAATTATATTATAAAAGAATATTATATTTCGTATAAAAATTATATGTTATAAAAAAGTCCAAATTTGTGAAACTTCCATGGCTCTGGTTCCGCTTTCCCAACTCCCGTCTCTGCTTCTGTCACTGTCTATCCCCAGCCTCAAGTCCCTACTTAGCTCCTGCCACGCCCAGGAGTCCAGAGCCACGCCCACCCACTTCTGGGCCATGTCCATGCTCTACAGGACTCCGCCCACCCTCACCTTGGCCCCTCCCATGCTCTACAGGACTCCGCCCACCCTCACCTTGGCCCCTCCCACACTCTACAGGACTCCACCCACCCTCACCTTGGCCCTTCCCACGGTCTACAGGACTCCGCCCACCCTCACCTTGGCCCTTCCCACGCTCTACAGGACTCCACCCACCCTCACCTTGGCCCCTCCCATGCTCTACAGAACTCCGCCCACCTTCACCTTGGCCCCTCCCACGCTCTACAGGACTCCGCCCACACTCTAGACACATGAATACAGAGACATGTAGTGAGAGACATAAAGAGAGACACCGAGAGGGAAAATTGGGCGGGGTTTAGTGTGCATTGTGACGTCAATATCTTAATTATTAAATAAGAAATAAACAAAATTTAATAAAAAATTTATAAATAGATTTTATTTTATACAAAGAATTATTTTATAAATAAAATGTAACCAGAAAATGACATCACAGTGGGCAGAATGTAACCAGGAAATGACATCACTGTCCACAGAGCGTAACGAGGAAGATATGTCACAGTGGGTGGAGCATAACAAGGAAATCACATCATAGAGGGCATGGGCAAACTACACGGGGCGGAGCTAAACCAGGAAATGACATCATAGTGGGTGGAGCATAACCAGGAAATGAAGACAGAGTATACAGAGAGTAACTAGGAATTTATTTTCTTCATCGCTTGGACCACACTTGATACCTCATCCATCTATTGGTAGATGAGTCACTCTTACTTTTACAGTTTATTATTACATTTATCTGTCTCATCACTTGGACCACACTTGATACTTCATTCAAATATTGGTAGGTGAGTCTCTCTTGTTTTTTAAATTTTTTTAATACGATTATTTTGTTCATCGCTTGGAGCACATTTTATATATCACCTATTTATTTTTAGTTTAATCGCTTCTACATTTAAAATTTTATTATTACTTTTATTTTCTTCATTGCTTGGACCACAGTTTATATTTCATCCATCTATTGGTAGAAGAGTCGCTCCTGCTATTTAAATTTTATTATTACATTTATTTTGTTCATCATTTGAACGACACTGGATAATTCATCCATCAATTGGTACATGAGTACCTTTGGCTTTTTCAATTTTATTATCGCATTTATTTTGTTCAGCGCTTGGGCCACACTTTATACTTCATTCAAATATTGGTAGATGATTCGCTTCTGCTTTTTAAATTTTAGTGTTACATTGATTTTGTTGACAGCTTGGACCACACTTGATACTTTGTTTCTCTGTTGGTAGATTAGTCACTCTTGATTTTTAATTTTTATTATTATATTTATTTTGTTTATCGCATGGACCACACTTTATACTTCATCAACCTATTGTTAGATGAGTTGCTTCTGCTTTTTAAATTTTATTATTACATTTATTTTGTTCATCACTTGGACCACACTTGATATTTCATCCATCTATTGATAGATGTGTCAGTTCTGCTTTTTAAATTTTATTATTATATTTATTTTGTTCATCGCTTGGACCACACTTGATACCTCATTCATCTATTTGTAGATGAGTCATTTCTGCTTTTTAAATTTTATTATTACATTTATCTTGTTAATCGCTCGGACCACACTTGACAGTTCATTCATCTATTTGTAGATGAGTCGTTTCTACTTTTTAAATTTTATTAATACGTTTATTGTGTTTATAGTTTGAATGACAATTCACACGTCCTTCATCTATTGATATATTAATTTGCCTGTTTTTAAATTTTATTATTAAATTTAATTTGTTAATTGCTTGGATCAGATATGATGCTTCCTCCATCTATTTGTAGATAAGTCGGTTCTGCTTTCTAAATTTGATTATTATATTTATCTTTTTCATCGCTTGGACTATACTTGATATTTCATCAATCTATTGGTTGTTGATAGGCTTCTACTATTAAATTTTATTATTATGTGTATTTTGTTCATCAATTGGACCACACTTCATAATTCATTCATATATTGGCACATTAGTTGCTCTTGCTTTTAAATTTAGTTATTCTATTTATTTTTTCATTGTTTGTACCACAGTTAATACTTCATCCATCTATTGGTAAATAAGTGGTTCCTACTTTTCATATTTTATTATTACATTTATTTTGTTGATAACTTAGACCACACTTGATTCTTCATTCATCTATTGGTAGATGAGTTGCTTCTTTCTGCGTTTTGAATTTTAATATTACATTTATTTTTTGATTGCCTGGATCACACTTTAAACTTCATCCATCTATTGGTAGATGAGTCATTCCTACTTTTTAAATTTTGTTATTACATTTATTTTGTTCATGACTTCGAAAACACTTGATACTTCATTCATCTATTGAAAGATGTGTTGCTTCTGATTATTAAATTTTATTATTACATTTAATCTGTTAATTGCTTGGACCACAGTTGATACTTCATTCATCTATTGATAAACGAGTCGCTTCTGCTTTTTGTATTTTTGTATTACATTTATTTTTTCATTGCTTAGACCACACTTTATACTTCATTCATCTATTTGTAGATCAGTCACTTCTGCTTTTAATTTTATTATTTCATTTATTAGTTCATCGCTTGGACAACACTTGATAGTTCAAACAAAATTTAAAACGCGGAAGCAACTCATCTACCAATAGATGGATGAAGTATCAGGTGTGGTGCAAGCGATGAAAACAATGATTACAATAATAAAACTGAAAAAGAAGATCGTCTCATATACAAATAGATTTATTAAGTAACGAGTGTGGTCCAAGTGATAAACAAAATAAACATAAGCAAATAATTTAAATATCAGGAGCATCTCATCTTCTTGTAAATGATGAAGTATCAAGTGTTGTCTAGGCAATGAACAAATTAAATGTAATAATTAAATTTAAAAATAAGAGCAACAAATCTACAAGGAGATAAATGCATTATGAAGTGTGGTCCAAGCAATGAAGAAAATAGACATAATAATAAAATTTAAAAAGTAGAAGTGACTCATCTACCATTAGATGAATGAAGAATAAAGTGCAGCCAAGTGACGAATGAAATAAATATAATGATAAAAGTTAAAAAAAAGAAGCTACTCCTCTACCAATAGATGGATGAAGTTCCGAGGGTCATGCCAGAGATGAACAATATAAAGGTAATAATACAATTTAAAAACAAGAAGTGACTTATCTTCCAATAGATGAATGAAATATCAAGTGTGGTCCAAGCAAAAAACAAATTGAATGTAATAATAAAATTTAAAAAGTTGTAGCGACTCCTCTATCAATAGATGGATGAAGTATCAAGTGTTGTCTGTTCAATGAACAAAATGAATTAAATAATAAAGGTTAAAAACAGAAGCCACTCATCCACTAACAATGAAGTATGAAGTGAAGCCCAAGCGATGAAAAAAAAATAAGTGAAATAATGAAATTTGAAATGCAGAAGCGACTCATCTACCAATAGATGGGTGAAGTAAGAAGTGTGGTCCAAGCAATCAACAAAATAAATGTAATAATAAAATGTAAATAGTAGCAATGACTCATCTACCAACAGATGAATATAGTATCCACTGTGGTCCAAGCAATGAACAAAATAAATGTAATAATTAAATTTAAAATCAGGAGCTACTAATCTACCAATAATTGAATGAATTATGAAGTGTGGTCCAAGTGGTTAAAAAGATAAATGTAATAATAAAATTTAAAAAGTAGGAGCGACTCATCTACCAATATCTGAATCAAATATCAAGTGTGGTACAAGTGATGGAAAAAATAAATTGAATAATTATATTTAAAAAGCAGAAACGACTCATCTACCAATAGATTAACGAAGGATGAAGTGTGGTTCAAGGAATTACAAAATCTATGAAATAATATAATTTAAAAAGCAGATACAACTCATCTACTCATAGATGAATGAAGTATCAAGTGTGTTCCAAGCGATGAACAAAGTAAATGTAAAAATAAAATTTAAAACCCGAAGCGACTCATCTACCAATAGATGAATGAACTATCAAGTGTTGTAGAAGTGATGAACACGATAAATGTAATATTAAAATTTAAAAAGTAGAAGCGACTTATCTACCAATAGATGAATAAAGTATCAAGTGTTGTCCAAGTGATGACCAAAATAAATGTAATAATAAAATTGAAAAAAAAAAAAGCGACTCATGTACCAATAGGTAAATGAAGTATGAAGTGTGGTCCAAGTGATTAAGAAAATTAATGAAATAATAAAATTTAAAAAGCAGAAGCGAGTCATGTACCAATACATAAATGAAGTATCAACTGTTTCCATGTGATGTACTAAATAAACATAAAAATAAAATTTAAAAAGCAGAAATGACTCATCTACTCAAAGATGGATAAAGTGTCAAGTGTGGTCCAAGCTTTGGACAAAATAAATGTAATAATAAACTTAAAAAGCAAAATGACACATCTGTCAAAACATAAATGAAGCATCAGATCTGGTCCAAGTGATGAACAAAGTAAATGCAATAATAAAATTTTAAATGTAGAAGTGATCATCTCCCAATAGATGGATGAAGTATCAAGTGTGGTCCAAGCAATCAACAAAATAAATGTAATAATAAAATTTAAAAAATAGGAACGACTCCTCTACCTATAGATGAATATAGTATCCACTGTGGTCCAAGTGATGGAAAAATATAAATTTAATTATTAAATGTAAAAACAGGAGCAACTACCTAACAGTAACTGAATAAATTTTGAAGTATTGTCCTAGCAATGAGCAAAATAAACTTAATAAAATATAAAAAGTAGAAGCAACTCATTAACTAATAGATGATTGAAATATCAAGTGTGGACTGAGCACTGAACAAAATAAATGTAATAATAAAATTTAAAAAGCAGAAGCAAATCATGTACCAATAGATTAATGAAGTATCAAGTGTGGTCTAAGAAATGAACAAAACAAATGTAATAATAAAAATTACCAATAGATGGATTACCAAGTTTGGTTCAAGGGATTCCAAAATATATGAAATAATAAAATTTAAAAAGCAGAAGCAACTCATCTACTCATAGACGAATAAAGTATCCAAGTGTGGTACAAGCAAATAAAATGATAAATGTAAAAATAAAATTTAAAAACAGAAGTGACTCATCTAACAATAGGTGGGTGAAGTATCAAGTGTGGTCCAACAATAAACAAAATAAATTTAATAATAAAATTTAAAAACCAAGAGTGGCTCATCTAATAAATGATAAAACAAAATCAAGTGTGGTCGAAGCCATGAACAAAATAAATGTAATAATAAAATTAGAAAAAAAAAGCGACTATTCTACCCATGGATGATTGAAGTATAAAGTGTGGTCCAAGCGATGAATAAATAAATGTAGTAATAAAATTTAAAAAGCAGGAATGACTCATCTACCAATAGATGAATGAATATCAAGTGTCATCCAAGGGAGGAACAAAATAAACTTAATAATATAATTTAAAAGATAGAAACAACTCACGTAAAAGTAGATGAATGAAGTATCAAGTGTTTTCCAAGCGATGAACAAAATAAATGTAATAAAAAACTCTTAAATGGAGAAGCGAATCATCTACCAATACATGAAGTATGGTCCAAGAGATGATTAAATTAATGTAATAATAAACTTTAAAGAACAAAAGTGACTCATCTACAAATCATGGATGAAATGTCAAGTGTGATCCAAGTAAATAAGTCTCTCCCACTTTTTAAATTTCATTATTACATTTATTTTTTCATCACCTGGGCCAAATTGATGCTTCATTCATCTATTAGTAGATGAATCACTTCTGCTTTTTAAGTTTCATAATTCCGTTTATTTTGTTCATCTCTTTGACCACACTTGATACTTCAATAATCTATTGGGATATGAGTTGGTCCTGTTTTCCAATTTTATTGTTACGTTTACTTTGTTAATCGCTTGAATCAAACCTGATACTTCATCAACCCATTGGTAGATGAGTCACTTCTGCTTTTATATTTCGTTATTAAATTTATTTTGTTCATTGCTTGAACCAAACTTGATACTTCATTCATCTATTGGTATATGAGTTCCTTCTTCTTTTCAAATTTTATTAATATATTTAGTATGTTTATCACTTGGAGCACACTTGATAATTCATCATATATTGGTAGATGAGTCACTTCTACTTTTTAAATTTTACCATTATGTTTATTTTGTTCATCGCTTGGACGACCTTGATATTTCATTCCTCTATTGGTTGATGAGTTGCTTTCTTTGTTTAAACCTTATCATTACATTTATTTTGTTCACTGCTTGGACCACACTTGATACCTCATCCATCTTTTGGTAAATGAGTCACGTCTGTTTTTAAATTTTATTATTATGTTTATTTTGTTCATCTCCTGGACCACACTTGATACTTAATTCATCTATTGGTAGATGAGTCACTCCTACTTTCTAAATTTTATCATTACATTTATTTTGTTCATCGCTTGGACCAAACTTGATGCTTCATCTATTCGTAGGTGAGTCGCTTGTACTTTTTAATTTTATTATTGGCTTTATTTTGTTCATTGCTTGCATCACACTTAACACTTCATCCATCTATTGATAGATTAATTACTGCTGTTTTTTAAATTTTATTATTTCATTTATTTTGTCCATCCCTCGTACCACACCTGATACTTCGTATATCTATTGGTAAGTGATTCGCTCCTGCTTATGAAATTTTATTATTACATTTATTCTGTTCATCGCTTGGGCCACACTTCATACATCTCTCATCTATTGGCAAATTAGTTGCTCTTGCTTTTCAGGACTCCGCCCACTCTATCATTGACTCCGCCCACTCTATCATTGACTCTGCCCACTCTCACCTTGGCCCCTCCCATGCTCTCCAGGACTCCGCCCACCCTCACCTTGGCCCCTCCCACGCTCTACAGGACTCCGCCCACCCTCACCTTGGCCCCTCCCACGCTCTACAGGACTCCGCCCACCCTCACCTGGCCCCTCTCACGCCCTCCAGGGCTCCCCTTAAGCTCTAGGACATGAATAGAGAGACACTTAGTCAGAGACATAAAGAGAGACACCGAAAGGTAGAAAGTGATAAGTGATTAGTGTGGACTGTGTCATCAATATCCTTTTTGAAAGATAGATTTTATTAATTTATTCATATTTCATCTAAATTGTTATCCCATCCTTTGTTTCCTCCCATTCCTCCCTCCTTCCTACTTTCCACCCGACTTCCCTCCCCTTATGACTGTGACACAGGGGGACTCCCTTCCCCTGTATATGACCATAGGGTATCAAGTCTCTTCTTGGTAGCCTGCTATCTTTCCTCTGAAGATGTCAATACCTTAATAATTAAATAATAAATAAATAAAAATAAATGAAAATGTGTAAAACATTTTATCTTATAAAAAATTATTTTGTAAAAATTTATTTTTAAAAAATTTTTATTTGTAAAGAAAAATTTTATTTTATAAAAATTATTTTAAAAATCTTATTTTATAAAAAAATTATTTTGTGAAAGAAAAGAGACCAAACTTGCTAAACGTCCAAAGTGTTGGCTCCTCTTTCCCAACTCCCATCTCTGCCTCTGTCCCTCTCTTTCCCGGCCTTAAGTCCACACTGAGCTCCTGACTCTGCCACACCCAGGTGTCAGAAGCCACGCCCACACACTTCTGGGCCACGCCCACACACTTCTGGGCCACGCCCACGCACTTCTGGGCCACGCGCACACACTTTTGGGCAACGCCCACACACTTTTGGGCCACGCCCACTCCCTCCAGGACTCTTCCCATCCTCTCCAGTACTCTGCCCTCTCCCTCCTTGATCCGCCCATGCCCTCTTTGGCCCCGACCATGCTCTACAGAACTCTGCCACTGCCCACTTGGCCCCACCCATGATCCCTTTGGCCCCTCCCACTCTCCCCTTGACTCCACCCATGCTCTCCTTGGCCCCGCCCAAGCTTTACAGGACTCTGTCCATGCTCTAGGGACCTGAGTATGGTGACATCTAGTGAGAGACATCAACAGGGACACCAGGAGTGATAAAGTGGCATGGCTTATTGTGCATGATGACATCAATGTCTTAATAATATAATACTAATTAAATGAAATTAAATAAAAATTTATAAAAAAATATTTTATAGAAAAATATATTTTATAAAAAAAAATAGCCAGGAAATGACATCACAGTGGGTAGAATATAACCAGGAAATGACATCACAGTGAATGGAGTACAACATGGAAATGATGTAACAGTGGGCTGAGGGTAGACAAGGAATTTTATCACAGTACGCAGAGCATAACCAAGATGTGGCATCATAGAAGGCGTGGCCAAACCACAAGGGGCAGAGTGTAACTAGGAAATGATGTCACAGAGGGCAG
>OU015760.1:105933-140329 GCA_907169655.1 Acomys percivali | reverse complement strand
AGGGGTAGAGCGTCACCAGGAAATGGCATCACAAGGGGCAGAGTGTAGCTAGGAATTTATTCTTTTCATTGCGTGGGCCACACTTGATACTTGATCTTTCTATTGAGAGATGAGTCTCTTCATCTTTTTAAATTTTATTTTTGTATTGATGTTGATAATCGCTTGAATTCTATTTAATACTTATTCCATCCTTGAGTAGGTGATGCATGCCTGCCTTTAAAAGTTTATTATTACATATTTTTTTTTTTACCACTTGGACAACAGTTGGTACTTCACCCACTTATCGATAGATGAGTCGCTTCTGCTTATTAAATTTTATTGTTACAATTATCTTGTTCATCGCTTGGACCACACCTGATACTTCATTCAAATATTGGTGCATGAGACTGGCCTGCTTTTTACATTTTATTATTACATTTATTTTGTAATCCCCTGTACCGCACTTAATACTTCATTCAAATATTGATAGATGAGTCACTTTTGGTTTTTAAATTTTATTATTACATTTATCTTGTTCATCACTTGGACCATTCATGATACTTCATTAATGTATTTGTAGATGACTGCTCCGGATTTTTAAATTTTATTATTACACTTATTTTGTTCATTGCTTGGACCACACTTCATACTTCATTCATCTCTTGGTAGATTATTTGCTCCTTTTAGAAATTTTATTATTACATTTATTTTTTAATCACTTGGACCACACTTGATATTTCATTCATCTATTGGTAGATGAGTCGCTTCTGGTTTTTAAATTTAATAATTACATTTATTTTGTTCATTGCTTGGACCACACTTGATACTTCACCCATCTTTTGGTAGATGAGTCGATTCTGTTTTAAATTTAATTATTCAATTTACTTTTTTCATATCTTGGACCACACTTGATACTTCATTCAATCGTTGGTAGTTGAGTCGCTCCGGCTTCATCAGTTTTATTATTACACTTTTTTGTTCATTGTTTGGACGAAACTTAATGCTTTATCCATCTATTGGTAGTTGACTTGCTCCTACTCTTTAAATTGTATTATTACATTTGTTTTGTTCAATAAATGTAATAATAAAATTTAAAAAGCATAAGCAACTCGTCTTCCAACACCTAAACAAAGTACCAAGTGTGGTCCATCCAATGAACAAAATAAAGATATGAACAAAGTTAATGTAATAAAAAATTTTAAAAAGCAGAACCGACTCATCTACCAATAGATGGAAGAAGTGTCAAGGGAGGTCCAGACGATGAACAAAATAAATATAATAATAAATTTTAGAAAGCAAGAGTGACTCATCTACCAACAGAGAAATGAGCTATGAAATGTGGTCCATAGATGAACAGGGTTAATGTAATAATAAAATTTAAAAAGCAGGAGTCACTCATGTCACAATAGATGAATGAAATATCAAGTGTGGCCCAAGTGAAGAGCAAAATAAATGTAATAAGAAAATATAAAAAGTAGAAGTGACTAATTTACCAATAGATGAATGAAGTATTAAGTGTGGTCCAAGAAATGAACAAAATAAATACAATAATAAGATTTAAAAAGCAGGACGGTCTCATCCACAAATATTTGAATGAAGTATCTAGTGTGGTCAAAGCGAGGAACAAGATAAATATAATTATAAAATTTAATAAGCAGAAATGACTCATCTATCAATAGGTGGGTAAAGTATCAACTGTGGTCCAAGTGATGAAAAAAAATTAATAATAAAATTTAAAAGGCCAGATATATCATCTACATATAGATGGATGAAGTGTCATCTTCCAAGTGACAAAAAATAAATGTAATAATAAAATTTAAAAAGATGAGGTGACTCATCTCCCAATAGAAGGATCAAGTGTCAATTGTGGTCCACGCCTTCAACAAAATATACGTAATAATAAAATTTGAAAATCAGAAGCGACTCATCTACCAATAGGTGGGTGAAGTATCAAGTGTGGTCCAAGCTAAGAACAAAATAAATGTAACAATAACATTTAAATATCAGAAGTGAATCATGTACCAAAAGATTTATGAAGCATCAAATGTAGTCCAAGAAATGAAGAAAATAAATGTAATAATAAAATTAGAGAAAGCAGAAGCAAGTCATCTACCAACAGATGAATTAAGTATCAAGTGTGGTCCAAGCGATGAACAAGATAAATGTAATCATAAAATTTAAAAGGTAGGAGTGAATCACCTATGTATAGATGGATGAAGTATGCGATGAAAAAAATAAATGTAATAATAAAATTTAAAAAGCTGAAGCAACTCATCTACCTATAGATGGGTGAAGGATTGTCTTCCAAGTGATGAACAATATGAAAGTAATAAGAAAAAATTTAAAAATCAGGAGTGAATCATCTATCAATACATGAATGAAGTATCAGGAGTGGTCCAAGCAATGACAAATTAAATGTAATAACAAAATTTAAAAAATGGGAGCGACTCATATACCAATAGATGGCTGAAGTGTCAAGCTCGGTTGAAGCGATGAACAAGACAAATGTAATGACAAAATTTAAAAATCAGAAGTGACTCATCTACCAATAGATGACTGAAGTATCAAGTGTTTTCCAAGCGATGAACAAGACACACGTAATAATAAAATTTAGAAAACAGAAGCGACTCATCTACTAATAGATGAAGTATCAAGTGTGGTCCAAGTGATGAACAAGGTATATGTAATAATAAAATTTAAAAAGCAGGAGTGACTCTTCTTCCAATACTCAAATGAAGTATCAACTGTGGCCCATGTGATGAAAAAAATAAGTTCATAGATACATCCTGCCTACTATGACATCATTTCCTGGCTAGGCTCTGCCCCTTACAGTTTGGCCACACCACTTATGCTGTCATTTCCTGGTTACACTCCACACACTGACATTATTCCCTAGTTACTCTCCTCCCCTTGTGGTATGGCAATGCCTTCTATGGTGTCATTTCCTGGTTATAATCCTCCCACTGTGATGACATTTCCTGCATATGCTGCATCCACTGTGATGTCATTTCCTGGTTATATTTTTTACAAAGTAATATTTTACATATTTATTATTTAATTATTAAGATATTGACATCACCACACACTGTTAGACTGGCCAACTTTGTCTCTCGGTGTCTCTCATGATGTCTCTCACTAGATGTGTCTGTATTCATGTCCCTAGAGCGTGGGCGGAGTCCTGTAGAGCATTTATTTTAGTCATCGCTGTGACCACACTTGATACTTCACCCATCTATTAGTACGTGAGTCACTCCTACTTTCAAAATTTTATTATTACATGTATTTTTTCATACCTTGGACCACAGTTGATACTTGTACATCTATTGATAGATGAGTCTCTCCTGCTTTTTAAATTTTATTATTACATTTATTTTGTTCATTGATTGGACAACATTTGATACTTTATCCATTATTAGTAAATGAGTCACCCCAGTTTTAAAATTTTTATTATTACATTTATTTTTGCATATCTTTGACCACACTTGATATTTCATTCACCTATTGGTACATGAGTCGGTTCTGCTTATTTATTATATTATTATGTTTATATGTTCATTTCTTGGACCACACATAATACTTCATTCATCTATGAGTAGATGAGTTACTTCTGCTTTTAGAATAATAAAATATCAAAAGCCAAAGCGTCTCATCAACCTATAGGTATATGAAATATCAAGTGTGGTCCAAATGATGAAGAAAATAAATATATTAATAGAACTTAAAAAGCAGCAGAGACTCATGAACTTATGGATGGATAAAGTATCAACTGTGGTCCAAGGGATGAACAAAATAAATGTAATAATACATTTTAAAATGCAGGAGTGAATCATCTACTTATAGAAGGAGGAAGTATTGTCTTCCAAGTGATGAAAAAATAAATGTAATAATAAAATTTAAAAAGCAGAAGCAACTCATCTGCCTATAGATGGATGAAGATTCTTCTCCCAAGCAATGAACAAAATAAATGTAATAAGACAATTTTAAAAATGAAGAGCGAATCTTTTACCAATACATGAATGGAGTATAAGGAGTGGTCCAAACAATGACAAAGTAAGTGTAAAAATGAAATTTAAAAAACAGGAGTCACTCATCTATTCATAGATAGATGAAATATCAAGTGTTGTTCAAGCAATGAACAAAATAAATATAATAATTAAAATTAAAAACAGGAGCAACTAATGTACCAATAGATGGAAGAAGTATGAATTACGGTCCAAGCAATGAACAAATTAAATGACATAGCAAAATTAAAATAGCAGGAGCAACTCACCTACCAATAGATGGATGATATACCAAGTTTATTCCAAGTGATGAACAAAGTAAATGTAATAATAGAACTTAAAAAACAGGAACAACTCATCTACTAATATTTGAAGGGAGTATCAAGTGTGGTCCAAGCAATGAACAAAATAAAAAGAATAGTAAAATTTAAAAAGCTGAAGCAGCTCAACTCCCAATAGAAGGATAAAGGGTCAAGTGTGGTCAAAGCGATGAACAAAATAAGTGTAGTAACAAAATTTAAAAACAGGAGCAATTCATCTACTAATAATGAATGAAGTATCAAGTGTGGTCCAAGCAATCAACAAGATAAATGTAATAATATAATTTAAAAAGCAGAAGGGACTCATCTACCAATAGATGGCTGAAGTATCCAGAGTGGTCTGAGATATGACAAAATAAATGTAATAATTAAATTTAAAAAGCAGAAATGACTCATATAACAATAGATAGATGAAGTATCAAGTGTGGTCCAAGTGTTGAATAAAATAATTGTAATAATATAATTTTAAAAAGTGGAGTGACTCATCTACAAATAATGGGTGAAGTATCAAGTGTGGTCCAAGCGATGAACACAATAAACGTAATAATAAAACTTAAAAATCAGAAGCGACTCATCTATCAGTATATGAATGAAGTATCCTCTGTGATCTAAGCAACGAACAAAATAAATGTAAAAACAGAATTTAAATTAAAGTAGCAACTCATCATACAATAGATGAATTAAGCATTAAGTGTGGTCCAAGTGATAAACAGAATAAATGTAATAATGTAATTTAAAAGGCATGAGCCACTCATCTACTAATAATGGAAGAAGTAACAAGTGGGGTCCAAGCAATGAAGATACAAATGTAATAATAAAATTTAAAAATTAGAAGTGAATATACAACAAATAGATAGATGAGGTGTAATAAGTGGTCCAAGCAATGAAGAAAATAAATGTAATAATAAGATTTAAAAATCAGAAGTGACTCATTTACGAATAGATGGATAAAGTACCAAGATGGTCCAAGAGATGAACATGATAAATATGATAATAAAATCTGAAGGCAGAAGTAACTCCTCAACCAGTAGATGGATGACATATCAAGTTCGGTCACGCGATGAACAAAATAAATGGAATAAAAACATTTAGAAAGCAGAAGCGTGTCATCTAACAACACATCAATGAAGTATCAAGTGTGGTCCAGGCGAAGAAGAAAATATATGTAATAATAAATTTACAAAAGCATGAGTGACTCTTCCTTTCAAAGATGGATGAAGTATCAAGTGTTCTCCATGAGTCGAACAAAATAAATGTAATAATAAAATTCAAAAATCAAACGTGACTCAGCCGGGCAGTGGTGGCGCACGTCTTTGATCCCAGCACTCGGGAGGCAGAGGCAGGAGGATCGCTGTGAGTTCGAAGCCAGCCTGGTCTACAAAGGGAGTCCAGGACAGACAAGGCTACACAGAGAGACCCTGTCTCAAAAAACCAAAATATCAAACGTGACTCATCTACCAGTAGATCCATGAAGTATCAAGTGTGGTTGAGGCCATGAAGAAAATGAATGTAATAATAAAACTTTTTAAAAAGGAGAGACTTGTCTACATATAGATGAATGAAGTATCAATTGTTGTATTACGGATGAAAAAATAAATGTAATAATAAAACTTAAAAATTAGGAGACACTCATCTACTACTAATGGATGAAGTATCAAGTGTGTTCAAAGATATGAAGAACGTAAATGTCATAATGAAATTTAAAAAGCAATAGCAACTCATCTACCACTAGGTGGAGGAAGTATCAGGTTTGATTTAAGATATTAACAAAATAAATGTAATAATACAATTGAAAAACAGGACCAACTAATCTCCCATTAGATTAATGAAGTATCAAGTGTGGTCCAAGAGATGAACAAATTAAATGGAATCTGAAATTTAAAAAGAAGAAGTGACTCATGTACCAATAGATGAATGAAGTATCCAATGTGCTCAAAGCCATGAAGAAAATAAACCTAATGATAAAATTTAGAAATGCAAAAGCCAATAAACTACAAATAGATGGATGAAGAATCAAGTGTGGTTCAAGCGATGAACAAAATAAATGTAATAAGAAAAATTAAAAAGTAGGAGTGACTCATCTACCAATAGATGGGTAAAGTATCTAGTGTGGTCCAAGTGACGAAGTAAACAAATGTAATTATAAAATTAAAAATTCAGGAGTGACTCATCAACCAATATTTGAATGAAGCATCAATTTTGCCCAAGTAAAGAACAAGATAAATATTAAAATAAAATTTAAAATACAGGAGAGACTTATTTACTAATAATAACAAAAGTATCAAATGTGGATCATGCTATGAAAAATATAAATGTAATAATAATGTTTTTCAAAGAAGCCACTCATCTACCAATAGATGATTAAAGTGTCAATTGTTGTCCAAGCAATGAACAAAATAAATGTACTAATAAAAATGAAAAAGCGGGAGAGACTTGTCTACCAATAGATAGATGAAGCACTAACTGTGGTCCAAGCAATGAACAAAACAAATGTAATAATAAAACTTAAAACTTTAAAAACTTAAAAACCAATAGACGAATGAAGTGACAATGTGGTGCAGAAGATGAACAAAATAAATGTAACTATAAAATTTCAAAAGGAGGAGCAACTCATATACTAATAGATGGATGAAATATCAAGTGCGGTCCAAGCGATGAACAAAATTAATGTGAAAGCAAAATTTAAAAACCAATAGATGAATGAATTATCAAGTGTGGGTTAAATGATGAACAAAAAAAAATTTATTGCACTTCCAATAGATGGTGATATATAAAATGTGGTATAAGCAATGAACAAAATAAATGTGATAATAAAATTTAAAAAGTAGGAGCCACTCATCTACCAATGGGTGGATGTAGTATCAATTGTGGTGACAACGATGACCAAAACAAATGTAATAACAATATTTAAAAAGCAGATGTGACTGATTTACAAATATAGGATGAAGTATGAAGTGTGGTCCAAGTGATGAACAAAATAAATGTAATAAAATTTAAAAAGCAGAAGCGACTCATCCACCATTAGATGAATGAAGTATCAAGTGTGGCCCAAGCGATAAACAGAATAAATGTAGTAAAATAATTTAAAAAGAAGGAGCGACTCATCTTCTAATAATGGGTGAAGTATCAAGTGTGGTCCAAGTGATGAAAAAATAAATTATAAAAAATATTTTAAAAATAGAAGTGAATCAAATACCAATAGATGGATGAATTATGAAGTACGATCAAAGTGATGAATAAAATAAATGTAATGACAAAATTTAAAAAGAAGTGACTCTTCTACCATTATGTGAATGAAGTATCAAGTGTTGTCCAAGCGATGAAAAAAATAAACTCCTACTTACACTCTGCCCGTGGTGAGATCATTTCCTGGATACGTTCCCCCCACTTTGATGTCATTTCCTGGTTATGCTCACCCCGTTGTAGTTTGGCCACACCCTCTATGATGTCATTTCCTGGGTTAGGTCAGCCCACAGCGATGTCATTTCCTGGTTACACTTTTTTTATAAAATAATTCTTTCTATATAATAAAATTTGTTTCTAAATTTTTATTTAATTTTATTTATTATTTAATTATTAATATATTGACGTTACAACGCACAGTAAGTCCCGCCCACTTCGATTCTCTTGGTGTCACTCTTGATGTCTCTCACTAGATGTCTCTGTATTCACGTCTCTAGAGCATGGGCGGAGTCATGTAGAGCGTGGGCGGGGCCAATGAGAGAGTGGGCGGAGTCCTGTAGAGCATGGGAGGGGCCCAGGTGAGGGTGGGCAGAGTCCTGTAGAGCGTGGTAGGGGCCAAGGTGAGGGTGGGTGGAGTCCTGTAGAGTGTGGGAGGGGCCAAGGTGAGGGTGGGCGCAGTCATGTAGAGCGTGGGCGGGGCCAAGGAGAGTGAGGGCGGAGTCCTGAAGAGCATGGGCGGGGCCAAGGAGAGTGTGGGCGGAGTCTCAGATAGTGTGGGCGGTCCCAAAGGGAGCATGAATGGAGCCAAACAGAGCATCAGCTGACTCCTTAGAGAGAGTGGGTGGAGTCCTGGAGAGCGTGGGCGTGGCCCTGAAGTGCGTGGGCGTGGCTCTGGACTCCTGGGCGTGGCAGAGTCAGGAGCTGAGTGGGGACTTGAGGCCATGGACAGAGAGGGACAGAGGAAAAGATGGGAGTTGGGAAAGAGGAAATATCAAAATGGGAGTTTAGAGAGATTAGACTCATTTTTTTGGTTTTAAAAATATAATTTTTCTTATAAAACATAACCTTATTTTATAAAATATATTTTATAAAAATTTTTATAAGATAATATTTTATAAAGTACAATTATTTTATAAAATGAAATATATTTTTATAAAATAATATTTCTGATGAATAAATTTCTATTTATAATTTTTTATTTAATTTATTTATTGTTTAATAATTAAGATATTGATGTCACCACGCAAACTAAGCCTCACCTACTTGGTCTCTATTGGTGTCTCTCTTGATGTCTCTCACTAGATGTCTCTGTATTCATGTCCCTAGAGCGTGGGCGGAGTCCCGTAGAGCGTGGGAGGGGCCAAGGAGAGTGTGGGCGGAGTCCTTGAGAGCATGGGTGGAGTCAGGTGAGAATGCGTGGAACACTTGAGCACATGAGTGGAGTCCTACAGAGCATGGGCGTGTCCTGGAAGTGCATGGGCGTGGCTCTTGATTCCTGAGCGTGCCAAGGTCAGGAGCTGAATGGAGACTTGAGGCCAGGGACAGAGAGGGACAGAGGAAGGGATGGGAATTTCAGAAAGAGGAGACAGCTCCATGGAAATTTCACAAATTGAACTATTTTTTTATAAAATATAATTTTTTATATGAAATAGAATGTTTTTTTAAAAAGTAATTATCTTCACTATATGAAGTTTTTTTAAATATATTTTTTATAAAACAAAATGATTTTTATAAAATAAATTACTTATAAAATTAATTTTGTATAAAACAAAAATTTTTAAACATAAAATCATTTTTATAAAATAGAATATTTTTATAAATTAAATTGTTTAATAAAAAATAATTTGTTATATGAAATAATATTTTATAAAATATTTTTTTCATAAAATAATTTATTATAAAATAAAATTATTTTAACAAAATGTTTTTCTAAAATAAAATTTTTTATAAAATTTTATTTAACTCCATTTATTTCTTATTTAATTATTATGATACGGATGTCACCAGAAACACTAAGCTCTGCCCACTTCGTCTCTCTTGGTGTCTCTCTTGATGTCTCTCACTAGATGTCTCTCTATTTTGTTCATGACTTGTACCACACTTGATACTTTGTGTATCTGTTGGTAGATGAGTCATTCTTGCTTTTGAAATTTTGTTATTACATTTATTTTGTTATCGCTTGAACCCTACTTGATACTTCAACCATGTATAGGTTGATGAGTTACTTCTCCCTTTTAAATGGTATTATTATATTCATTTTGTTCAGAACTTGGACCGAACTTGATATTTCACTCAAATATTGGTAGACGAGTCACATCTGATTTTTAAATTTTATTATTATTTTATTTTGTTCAACGCATCAACCACACTTGACACTTGATCCTTCTATTGGGAGATGAGTCGTTTCATCTTCTTAAATTTTATTATTACATTTAACTTTTTTCATCACTTAGAAGACGATACTGTATCCACCTATATGAAGGTGATTCACTCCTGCCTTTTAAATTTCATTATTACATATATTGTGTTTATCACTTGGACCACAATTGATACTACATCCACCTATTAATAGATGAGTTGCTTCTGTTTACTAAATTTTATTGTTACATTTACCTTGTTCATGGCTTGGACTACACTTGAAACTTCATTCAAAAATTGGTAAATGAGACCATGCTGCTGTTTAAATTTTATTATTACATTTATTTTGTTCATTGCTCGATCCACACTTGATATTTCATTCATCTATTGGTAGATGAGTTGCTTCTACTTTTTATATCTTATTATTAAGTTCATTTTGTTCATCGCTTGGACAACACTTCACACTTCATTCGCAAGTTGTTACATTAGTTGCTATTGTTTTTAAATTTTGTTGTTACATATAATTTGTTGATCTCTGCATCAAACATGAGACTTCTTCCATCTATTTTAGAGAAATAGGTTCGGATTTTTAAATTTTATTATTATATTTACCTTGTTCATCATTTGGACCAAATTAATACTTCATCCATCTATGTGTAGATGAGTCACTCCTGCTTTTTAAATTTTATTAATACATTTAATTGTTCATCACTTAGACGACACTTTGTGCTTCATTCATCTATGAGTAGATGAGTCCCTTCTATTTGTTCAAGTTTATTGTTACATTTATTCTGTCATCACTTAGACCACACTTGATACTTCATTCATCTATTGGTAGATGTGTCACTTTGGCTTTTAAAACTATATTATTACATTTATTTTGCTCATCACTTGTCCCAAATTTGGTACTTTAACCATCTATTGGTAGATGAGTCACTTCTGCTTTTTAAATTTTGTTTTTACATTTATTTTATTCATTGCTTGGACCACAATTGACACTTCATTCATCTCTTGGTAGATAAGTTTCTCCTGCTTTTTAATTTTATTATTATATTTATTTTTTCATCACTTGGACCACGCTTTATACTTCATTCATCTATTGGTAGATAATTGCCCTTGATTTTTATATTTTCATTATTTCATTCATTTTGTTCGTCGCTTGGAAAACACTTGACATTTCATCCATCTATAGGTACATGAATCACTCCTTCTTTTCAAAATTTTGTATTTCATTTCCTTTCTTCATGGCTTGGACCACACTTGAAACTTCATCCATCTATTGGCGGATGAGGGGCTCCAGCTTTATAAATGTTATTTTTTTTCCATTTATCTTGTTAAACTCTTGGACAACACTTGATACGTCATGTATCTCTTGTTAGATGAGACACACTTATTTTTTATATTTTGTTATTACATTGTTTTTTCAATCGCTTGGACCACACTTGATATTTCATTCGTCTATGTGAAGATATGTCACGTGTTTTGCTTTATTTTGTTTTATTTTATTTTATTCTATTACTACATTCATCTAGTTCATCGCTTGGTCTATACTTGACACTTTTTCCATCTATTGGTAGATTAGTCGCTTCTGCTTTTTAAATTTTATTATTACATTTATTTTGTTCATCGCTTGGACCAAAAATCATAGTTAATTCATCTATTGTAGATTAGTTGATCCTGTTTCTAAGGTCCAAGTGATGAAGAAAATAAAAGTAAGAATAAAATTTAAAAAGCAGAAACAACTCATCTACCAATAGATGAATGAAGTGTCAAGTGTGGTCCAAGCCATGAACAAAATAAACGTAATAAGAAAATTTTAAGTAAATAAAGAAGAAACTCATGTACCTATAAATGAATGAATTATCAAATGTGGTGCAAGCGATGACCAAAATCAATGTAATAATAAGATTTAAAATCTATGAGCGAATCACTTACCAATAGATGAATGAACTATAAATTGTTGTCCAAGTGATAAACAAAATAAATGTAATAATAAACTTTAAAAAGCAGATGCAACTCATCTACCGACGTCATCTAATGACGTGCCAAGTGTGGTGGAGGCCTTGAACAAAATAAACAAAAAGATAAAATTTAAAAAGCAGAAGCGAATCATCTACAAATAGATGGATGAAGTATCAAGTCTTGTCCAAGTGATGAATAAGATGTATGTAATAATAAAATTAGAAAAGCAGGAGTGACTCTTCTACCAATATTTGAATCAAGTATCAAGTATCGTTTCCTGGTTGCACTCAGCCCACTGTGATATCTTTTCTTTATTATGCTCCAATCATTGTAGTTTGGACTTGCCCTCTATGATGTCATTTCCTGGTTAAGCTCAGCCCACTGTGATGCCATTTCCTGGTTACACCTTTTTTAACAAAATACTTTTTCATCAACATATTGGTAGATGAGCCACTTCTGCTTTTTAAATTTTATTATTATGTTTATTTTGCTCAATGTTTGGACCACACTTGACACTTCATCCATCTATTGGAAGTAGAGACAGTCATGCATTTTAAAATGTATTATTACATTTATTTTGTTTCTCACTTGGACCACATTTGATATTGCACTCTTCTTTCGGTAGATGAATCGCTCTTGCTTTTTAAACTTTATTATTTCATTCATTTTCTTCATCGCTTGGACCACACTTGATTATTCCTATATCTATTAGATGAGGAGTCAATTCTGCTTTTTCAATTTTGTTATTACATTTATTTTATCACCATATGGACCACATCTATAATTCATTCATCTTTTTGTAGATGAGTCCCTTCTAATTTTTAATTTTATTATTACATTTATTTTGTTCAAAGCTTGGACCACACTTGATACTTCATCCATCTGTTCGTAGATGTGTCACTTCTGCTTCTTAAATTTTATTTTACATTTATTTTGTTCTTCACTTAAACAACACTTGAAAATTCATTCATCTATTGGCAGATGTGTCTCTTCTGCTTCTTAAATTATATTAATACAATTATTTCACTCATGGCTTGGACCACACTTCTTACTTCATCCACGATTAGTATATGAGTCGATCATGCTTTTTAAACTTTATTATTACATTTATTTTGTTCATTTCTAGAACCACATTTGATACTTCATTCATCTATTGGTACATGTGACACTTCTGCTCTTTAAATTTTATTATTACATTTGTTTTGTTCATCTCGTAGACCACTCTTAATACTTCATAAATCTATTGAAATTTCATTGATTGTTAGTTGATGAGTCATTCCGGCTTTTAAAATTTTATTATTACATTTATTTTGTTCAACTCGTGGAGAACACTTGATACTTCATCCATCTTTGGGAAGAGGAGATGCTCTGGCTTTTTAAATTTTATTATTACATTTATTTTTTCTTCAAGGGGACGACACTTCATACTTACTGCATTGAAGAATTTGCAGATGAGTCATTCCTGCTTTCTAAATTATATTATTACAATTATTTTTTTTTGACATCTTGGATCACACTTGACACTTTATTCATTTAGTAGTAGATGAGTCGACCATGCTTTTTAAACTTTATTATTACATTTATTTTGTTCATCACTTGGAACACACTTGACACATCATTCATCTATTGGTAGGTGTGTCGCTTCCTCATTTTAAATTTTATTAATACAATTATTTTGTCGATGGATTGGACCACACTTGTTACTTCTTCCATCTATTGGTAGATGAGTCACTTCTACTTTTTAAATGTTTATTACATTTATCATGTTAATCGCTTGGACCACATCTCATATTTCACTCATCTATTGGTAGATGACCAGCTTCGGCTTTTTAAATTTCACTATTACATTTATTTTGCTCATTGCTTTGACTACACTTGATGCTTCATTCATCAATCAGTGGATGAGTAGCTCCTGTTTTTTAAATTTTATTATTACATTTATTTTGTTTATGCCTTGGACCACAGTTGATACTTCATTCATCTATTGGTAGATGAGTCTCTTATAAGCGATGAACAAAATAAATATAATAATAAAAATAAAAAAGCTGGCAAAACTCAACTTCCAACAGAATTGTGAAGAATCCATTTTGGTCCAAGCGATGAACAAAATAGATATAAAAATAAAATTTAAAAACCAGATGTCACACATCTACATAGATGAATGAAGTATCAAATGCCTTCCAAGCAATGAACAAAATAAATGTAACAATAAAATATTAAAAGCAGAACTGACTCATCTACCAGTAGATGAATGAAGCATCAAGTTTAATGCAAGTGTTTAACAACATAAATGCAATAATAAAATTTAAAATGAAGAACTAATCTACCAATATATTAATGAAGTATTAAGCGTGGTCCAAGCGATGAACAAAAAAAATGTAAGAGTAAAATTTAAAAATCAGAAGTGACTCATCTACCAATAGATAGAAGAAGTGTCAAGTTGGGTGCAAGCGAAGAAAACGATAAATGTAATAATAAAATTTAAAATGCAAGCGACAATCAACTACCAATAAATGACTGAAGTTTCAACGGTGGCCCAAGCAATGAACAAAATAAATGAAATAATAAGGGTAAAAATAGAATCAACTCATCTACCAATAGATGAATGAAGTGTCAAGTGTTGTCTAAGTGATGAACAAATAAATGTAATAATATAATTTAAAGCAGGAGTGACTAATCGACCCATAAATTGATGAAGTATGACGTGTTGTAAAAGATATGAACAAAATAAATGTGATAATAAAATTTAAAAAGCAGAACAGACTCACCCACCAATAGATGGATGAAGTACCAAGTGAGGTCCAGGCAATGAAGAAAATAAATGTCATAATAAAAATTTAAAAAAATGACTTAATTATCAATAGATGAATGAAGTATCAAATATGGTCCAAGGGATGGAAAAAATAAATATAGTAATTAATTTTATAAAGCAGGAGATACTCATTTACCAATTGATGAATGAAATGTCAAGTGTGGTACAAGCGATCAACAAAAAAAATGCAATACTAAAATTGAAAATTCAGAAGTGACACATTTACCAATAGAAGGATGATGTACAAATTGTGGTCTAAGCAATGAACAAAATAAATGTAATAATAAAATTTAAAAACAGAAAGTAATCTACCAATAGATGAATGAAGTACCAATGTGTTCCAAGCAATGAACAAAATATATATAATAAAAAAATTTAAAAAGTAGAACCATTTCATCTAGCAATAGATGAATTAGGTATTAAGTGTGGTTCAGGAAATGAACAAAATAAATGTAATAATAAAATTTAAAAATCAGAAGTGACCCAACTACAAATAGATGGATGAAGTATCCGGTGTGGTCCAAGATATGAAAAAAATAAATGTAATAATAAAGTGTAAAAAGCAGACCAGACTCATGTCCCAAGAGATGGTGGAAGTATCAAGTTTGATCCATGCAACTAAAAAAATAAATGTAATAATATAATTTAAAAACAAAACGAGCTAATATACCAGTAGATTAATAAAGTATCAAGTGTGGTGCAAGCGATGACAAAATGTGTAATAATAAAATTCAAAAAGCAGGAGCAACTCATTTACTAACAGTGAGTGAAGTGTCAAGTGTGGTCCAAGCTATGAAGAAAACAAATATAACAATAAAAATTAAAAAGCACGAATGACTCATCTCCCCATAGATTGATGAAGTATCAAGTGTTGTACAAGCGACGAACGAAATAAATGCAATAATAATAGTTAAAAAGAAGGAGTGACTCATCCACCAACAGATAGGTGAAGTATCAAGTGTGGTCCAAGCGAAAAACAAAATAAATGTATTTTAAAAATTCAAAAAACAGAAGTATCTCTTCTACCAATAGATTGATGAAATATCAAGTATGGTGCAGCGATGAACAAAATAAATGTATTCATAAAATTTAAAAAGTGGATCCCACTCATCTACCAATAGATGGATGATGTAGCAACAGTTCCCCAAGTGATGAACAAAATAAATGTAAAAATAAAATATAAAATGCAGGAGCGACTCACCTACCAATATTTGAGTGAAGTATCCAGTGTGTTCCTGGAGATGAATAAAACAAAATTGATAATAACATTTAAAAAGTAAAAAAGTGGAAATGACTCATCTACAAATAGATGTGCGAGTATCAAGTGTGGTCCATACTATGAACAAAATAAACGTATTAATAAAATTTAAAAAGCAAGAGCGACTCATCTACACATAGATGGATGAAGTATCATGTGTGGTCCAAACAATGAACAAGTTAAATATAATAATAAAATTTAAAAAGCCGAACCTTTTTATCTACCAATAGATGAAGCAAGTCCCATGTTTGATCCAAGTGATTAACAAATTAAATATAACATTTAAACTTAAAAACAGTAGCAACTAATGTAAGAATTGAAGAATGGAGTGTTGTCCAAGTGATGAACAAAATAAACGTAATAATAAAATTTAAAAAGCACAAGCGACTCTTCTACCAATAAATGGATGAAATGTAAAGTGTGGCCCAAGCGATGAACAAAATGAATGTAATAATAATATTTAAATTTGAGAAGCAGCTCATGTACCAATAGATGGATGAAGTATCAAGTGTGTTCCAAGGAATGAAAAAATAAATATAATAATAAATTTTAAAAAGTAGGAGAGATTCATCTACTAATAATGAATGAAGTATCACTTGTCCAAGCGATGAACAAAAAAATTTGTTAATATAATTGAAAAGGCAGAAGTGACTCATATACCAACAGAAAGATGATGTATTAATTGTGGTACAAGCAATGGACAAAATAAATGTATTAATAAAATTTAAAAAGCGTGAGCGACTCATCTACTAATAATGGAAGAATTAGTAAGTGTGGTCCAAGCTATGAACAAAATAAATGTAATAATAAAATGGAAAAAGTAGAACCATCTCATTTACAAACAGATGAATTAAGTATCGAGTTTGGTCCATGATTTGAACTATATAAATAAAAATAAAATTTAAAAAGCATACCATACTCATCTACAAAAAGATCGAGAACGTATCAAGACTCATAAAAGAGATTAACAAAATAAATGCAATAATAAAATTAAAAAAAAACAAGTAATCTAACAGTAGATGAATGAAGTATCAATGTGGCCCAAGTGATGAAAAAAAATAAATGTAATAATAAAATTTATAAAGCAGAAGCTACTCATCTACTAATATTTGAATGATGTATAAAGTATGATGCAGGCAATAAAAAGAGAAATATAATAATAAACTTTAAAATGTAGAAGCGAACCAACTACGAATAGATGGATGAAGTATGAAGCATGATCCAAGTGATGAACAAAATAAACCTAATAATAAACTTAAAAAGCAGATGTGACTGCTTTCTAATAATTAATCAAGTATCAAGAGTCATCCAAGCGATGCACAAAATAATTGTAATAATAAATTTAGAAAATCAGGAGAGACTCATCTACCAATATTTGAATGAAGTAGAAAGTGTGGTCCAAGCAATGAGAAAAATAAATGGAATAATAAAATTTAACAAGCTGAGGCGACTCATGTATCAATAGATGGATGAAGTATCAAGTGTGGTACAAGAGATGAACAAAAAATGGAATAATGAAATTTAAAAATCAGACGTTACTCATCTATGAATAGATGAATGAAGACACAAGTGTGGTCCAAGCGATGACAAAATAAATGTAATAATAAAATTTTAAATGCGGAAGCAGCTCGTGTGCTCTTAGATGGATGAAGTATCAAATGTGGTCCAAGTGATGAACGAGATAAATGTAAAAATAATATTTAAAGTATAGGAAGTATCAAGTGTGGTCCAAGTGACGAACAAAATAAATGTAATAATGAAATTTAAAAAGCAAGAGCTACTCACCTACCAATAGATGGATGAAGTACCATGGGTGGTCCAAGCAATGAACAAAATAAACGGAATAATGAAATTATGAAAACCAAAGTGACTCATCTACCAATAAGCGGATGAAGTGTCAAGTGTGGTCCAAGTGATGAACAAGATAAATGGAACAATAATATTTAAAATGAAGAAGCAAATCATCGATCAATAGAGGAATGAAGTATCAAATGTGGTCCAAGATATGAACAAAATAAATGCAATAATAAAATTAAAAAGCATAACCAGGAAATGATGTCACAGGAGGCGGAGTTTAATGAGGATCTTATATTTTTCATCACATGTGCCACACTTGATACTTCATTTAAATATTGGTAGAAGTGTCGCTCCTGCTTTTTAAATTTTATTATTACATATATCTTCTTCATTGCTTGGACCACACTTGAAACTTCATCTATTGGTAGATTAGTTGCTCCTGTTGTTAAATTTTATTATTACATTTATGTCGTTATGTTGTTAATAGCTCACATCAAACTTGATACTTTCTTCATGTATTGGTAGATGAGTCTTTCCTGCTTTTTAAATTGTATTTTTACATTTATTTATTCATCACTTGGAAGACACTTGATACTTCATCCGTGTATTGATACATGAGTTGCTCCTGATTTTTACATTTTATTATTACATATTTCATGTATTGATACATGAGTTGCTATTTATTTTTACATTTTATTATTACATATTTTGTTCATCGCTTGGACCACAATTGACACTTCATCCATCTATCGGTAGATGAGTCTCTCCTACTTTTTAAATTTTATTATTACATTTATTTGTTCGTCGCTTCACCCCACTCTATACTTCATCCTGCTATTGGTAGATGAGGAGTTTCTTCTTTTTAAATTTTATTATAACATTTGTTTTCCTCATCGCCTGTGTCACAGTTAGTGCTTCATCCACTATTTGAAGATAAGCCACTCCTGCTTAAAATTTTTTTATTACATTATTTTGTTCATGTCTTGCACCACACTTGATACATAATTTATCTGTTGGTAGATGAGTCGCTCTTACTTTTTAAATTTTATAATTACATTTATTTTGTTCATCATTTGGACCACACTTGATACTTCATCCATCTATTGGTAGATGCGTCGCTTCTGCTTTTTAAATTTTATTATTACGTTTATTTTGTTCACTTCTTGGGCCACACTTGATGCTTCATAAATCTATAGATACATGATTCGCTTTGCTTTTTAAATTTTATTATTATATTTATTTTGTTCATTGCGCAGTCCACACTTAATATTTCACTCATCTTTAAGTAAATGAGTTGCTTCTACTTTTTATATTTTATTATTAAGTTTATTTTCTTCATCACTAGGACCACACTTCAATATTCATTCATTTATTGTTAGATTGATAGATTGTTAGATTTTAAATTTAATTATTTCAGTTATTTTTTCATTGCTTTTACCACAGTGGATACCTCATTCATCTATAGGTAGCTGAGTCGTTCCTACTTTTTAAATTTTATTATTACATTTATTTTCTTGATAGCTTGGACCAGACATGATACCTCATTTGTGCTATGATAGATATGTCACGTCTGCATTTTAGATTTATTATTACATTTATTTTGTCCAATGTTTGGCTCACACTTGACACTTTATCCATCTTTGAGTAGATGAATCACTTCTGCTTTATAAATTTTATTTTTACATTTATTAAGTTCATCGTATGGACAACAGGTGATACTTAATCATGTATTGGTACATGACTTGCTTCTGCTTTTTAAATTATATTATATTTATTTTTAATCACTTGGACCACACTTCATACTTCATTCACCTATTGGTGGATGTGTAGCTTCTTTTTATTAATTTTATTATTATATTTATTTTACTCATCACTTGGACAACACTTGATACTTTATTCATGTATTGGTAGATAAGATGCTTCCACTTTTTCAATTTTATTATTATATTTATCATGTTCATCACTTGGACCACACTTGATAGTTCATTCATCTATTGGTAGATGAGGTGCTTCTCCTTTTAAATTTTATTTTTACATTACTTTGTTCATCCTCTGGACCACACTTGATACTTCATTCATCTATTACCAGAAGAGGTGATTCTCTTTTTAAATTGTATTATTTCATTGATTTTGTTATCCATTGGACAACACATATTCCTTTATTAATCTATTGGTAGAAGAATAGCTTCTGCTTTTTAAATATAATTATTCAATTTATTTTTCCATCGCTAGGACCACAATTGATGCTTCCTTCAGATTTTGGTAGATGTGTTGCTCTTGCTTTTTAAATTTCATTATTACATTTATTTTGTTCATCACTTGGACAGCACTTGATTCTTCATTCATCTTTGCATAGATGAATCAGTCTTGCTTTTAAATTGTATTATTATATATATCTTGTTCATCCCTTGGACCACTCTTGATACTTCATCCATCTTTGAATAGATTGATCACTTATGCTTTTTAAATTTTATTATTACATTTAATTTGTCATCACTTGGACCACTCAATACTTCATTCACATATTGGTAGATGATTTGCTCTTGATTTTTAAAGTTTTCTTATTACATTTATTTTGTTCATTGATTGGAAGACAATCCTTCATCCATATATAGGTAGATGAGTTGCTTCTGGCTTTGATATTTTATTATTACATTTATTTTTTTCATTGCTTGGAACACACCTGACACTTCATCCATCTATGGGACGACGAGCCTCTCCTACTTTTTAAATTTTATTATTATATTTATCTTTTTCTTCACTTGGAGCACACTTCATAATTCATTCAATTATTGGTAGATTAGTTGCTCCTGTTTTTAAATGTAATTATTACATTTATTTTGTTCATCGCTTGGACCACAGTGGATACTATATTCATCTATTTGTAGATGAGTCGTTTCTACCTTTTACATTTTATTATTACATTTATGAGTCCCTTGTGCTTTTTAAATTTTATTATTATTTTTATTTTGTTCATTGCTTGGACCACAGTTGATACTTTATCCATTATTAGTAGGTGAGTCAGTTCTGCATTTTAAACTCTATTAGTACATTTATTTTGTTTATTATTTTGTTTACACTTGATACTTCATTATCTATTGGTAGATAAAATGCTGCTTCTGCTGTTTATTAATAAATGAGTTGCTTTTACTATATACATTTAAATTTTTATTATTACATTTGTTTTGTTCATCGTTAGGACCACACTTGATACTCCGTCCTTCTATCAGTAGATAAGACTCTTCTACTTTTTAAATTTTATTATTATATTTGTTTTGTTCATGGCTAGGACCACACTTGATACTTAATAAATCTGTTGGTACATTAGTCCTTCTGCTTTTCAAATATTGTTATGGCATTAATTTAGTCATCACTGTCACCACACTTGATACTTCATCCATCTATTAGTATACAAGTCGCTCCTATTTTTTAAATTTTATGATTACATTTATTTTGTTCTTAGCTTGAACCACAATTGATACTTCATTCCTCTATTGGTAGCTGAGTCCGTTCTGCTTTTTAAATTTCATTATTACATTTATTTTGTTCATTGCTTGGACCACTCTTAATACTTCGTTTATCTGTTGGTAGATTATTTGCTCCTGTTTTTAAATTTAATTCATATATTAATTTTCTTCATTGCCTACACCACAGTTGATACTTCATCCATCTGTAGATTGCTGATTCGCTCCAGATTTTTAAATTATTGAATTACGTTTGTTTTTTCCATCCCTTGGACCACACTTGATATTTCATTCATTCATTGGTAGATGAGTCGCTTCTGCTTCTTAAATTTTATTATTACATTCATCGTCTTCATCTCTTGGACCAAACTTGGTACTTTATCGATCTATTGGTAGATGAGTTGCTTCTGATTTTTAAATTTTGTTATTACATTTATTTTGTTCATGTCTTGGACCACACTTGATACTTGATGGTAGATGAATCTCTTCTGATTTTCAAATTTTATTTTTACATTTATTTTGTTCTTTTCTTGGACCACATTTGGTACTTTATCCATCTATTGATAGATCAATTGCTTCTGATTTTTAAATTTTATCATTACATTTATTTTGTTCATCCCTTGGACTACATTTGATACTTCATCCACCTATTGATTGATGAGTCGCTTTAGCTTTTTAAATTTTATTATTACATTTATTTTGTTCATAGCTTGGGCCAACATTTCACACTTATTCATCTATTCATACGTTAGTTGCTCCTGCCTACACTCTATGGACATGAACACAGAGACATCTAGTGAGAGACATCAAAAGAGACACATGAGAGGCAAAGTGGGCGGGGCTTAGTGTGCGTGGTGATGTCAATAATTAATAAATAAATAATAAATAAGTAAAGTTAAATAAAAGTTTGTAAAAAATTTTATTTTACACAAAAATGAAATTTTATAAAATGAAATTTTATTGCAGTAAAATATTGTTTTATTAAAAATTTACTTAAAAAATTATTTTATAAAAAATTTATTTTATAAAGAATTTACTTTATATATTTTATTTTATAAAAATGTATTTTATAAAAGAAATTTCACTTCATAAAAATGTATTTTATGAAAAATTCTATTTTATGATAATAATTTTATAAAAATTCCTTTTATAAAGATCACTTTGTTGAATAAAAATGATTTTATATAAAACTTATTATATAAAAATTCTATTTTATAAAGAATTATTATTAAAACTACTTTAGAAAAATGTGTTTTATATAGAAAAATTTTATTTCATATAAAAAAGAGTCCAAACTTGCTGACCTTCCATACTGCTGGCTCCTCTTTTCCAACTCCCATCTCTGTCTCTGTCCCTCTCAGTCCCATCCTCAAGTCCCCACTCAGCTCTTGACTCTGCCACGCCCAGAATTCCCGAGCCACGCCCACACACTTCCTGGCCTCGCCCGCGCTCCCCAGCACTCTGCTCATTCTCTCCTTAAGTCCCCCCACACTCTTTTAGGCCCCGCCCACGCTCTCATTGGCCCCACCCACACTATACAGGACTCCGCCCATACTCTATGGACATGAATACAGAGCTGTCTAGTGAGAGACTTCAAGAGAGACCACATGAGAGACAAAGCAGGTGGGGCTTAGTGTGCGTGGTGATGTCAATATCTTTATAATTAAGTAATTAATAAATAAAATTAAATAAGAAATTATAAGGAAAAATTTATTTTATAAAAAATTCAATTTTATAAAAATAAAGTTTACCTAATAAAAAACTTTTTTAATGTAATAATTTTATTTTTAATTAATTTTATACAAAACAAAATTTTATTTTATAAAAATATTTTATTTTGTGAGAAACAATTTTATTTAAATAAATATTTTATTTTATTAAACAAAAAGTCCAACCTTGCTTAACTTCCATAGTTCTGGCTCCTCTTTCCCATCTTCCATCTCTTCCTCTGTCCCTCTGTGTCCACGGCCTCATGTCCCCACTCAGCTCCTGACCCTGCCACGCACAGGAGTGCAGAGCCACGCCCACACACTTTCTGGCCACGCCCGTGTCTACAAGACTCCACCCTCACCCACCAGAACCCCACCCAACTTTTTGCTCTCTTTGACCCCGCCCACGCTCTACAGGACTCCGTCCATGCTCTTGAGACATGAATACAGAGACATCTAGTGAGAGACATCAAGAACCACATAGTGGGCAGAGTTCAGTGTGGGTGGTGTCATCAATATCTTAATTAAATTATAAATACTTAAAATTGAATGAAAAATGTTTTAAAATTATTTTATAAAAATATTAATTTATTAAAACTTTTGGTTATGAAAAAATTTTAACTTTATAAAAATGTTTATTTTATAAAAAAGTACATAAAATGTTTTATTTCATCGAGAAAAATTAGTTTATAAAATAACTTATTTTATAAAAAACATTTTATTTTACAAACATGATTTTGTAAGAAAATAGTTTTATAATAAATTTTTTTTTATAAAAATATTTTGTTTTATAAAAATAATTACAAAATAAATACAGAGTCCAAAGTTGCTAAACTTCCTTGGTGCTGGCTCCTGTTCCCCAACTACCATCTCTGACTCTGTCCCTCTCTGTCCTCGGCTTCAAGTCCACACTCAGCTCCTGACTCTGCAACGTCTAGGAGTCCGGATCCACGCCCACGCTCTCCAGGACTCCACCCACTCTCTACTTGACTCTGCCCACTCTCTACTTGGCCCCGCCCATGCTCTACAGGACTCCACCCACCCTCACCTTGGCCCCTCCCACGCTCTATAGGACTCCACCACCCTCACCTTAGCCCCTCCCACGCTCTCTATGACTCTGCCCACCTTCACCTTGGCCCCGCCCACACTCTACAGGACTCCGCCCACACTCACCTTGGCCCCTCCCATGCTCTACATGACTCCACCCACCTTCACCTTGGCTCTGCCCACACTCTACAGGACTCCAACCACGCTCGCTTTGGCCCCTCCCACGCTCTACAGGACTCCGCCCACTCTTTCATTGGCCCCTGCCACGCTCTACAGGACTCCGCCCACCCTCACCTTGGCCCCTCCCACGCTCTACAGGACTCCGCCCACCCTCACCTTGGCCCCTCCCACGATCTACAGGACTCCGCCCACCCTCACCTTGGCCCCTCCCACGCTCTACAGGACTCCGCCTACACTCACCTTGGCCCCTCCCATGCTCTACAGGACTCTGCCCACCTTCACCTTGGACCCTCCCACGCTCTACAGGACTCCGCCCACCCTCACCTTGGCCCCTCCCAAGCTCTACAGGACTCCGCCCACACTCACCTTGCCCCTCCCACATTCTACAGGACTCCGCCCACCCTCACCTTGGCCCCTCCCATGCTCTACACGACTCCGCCCACCCTCCCCTTGGCCCCGCCCACGCTCTACAGGACTCCGCCCACCCTCACCTTGGCCCCTCCCACGCTCTACAGGACTTCGCCCACACTCACCTTGGCCCCTCCCACGATCTATCGGACTCCACCCACCCTCACCTTGGCCCCTCCCACACTCTACAGCACTCCGCCTACCCTCACCTTGGCCCCTCCCACGCTCTACAGGACTCCACCCACCCTCACCTTGGCCCCTCCCACGCTCTACAGGACTCCGCCCACTCTCACCTTGGCCCCACCCACGCTCTACAGGACTCCGCCCACCCTCACTTTGGCCCCTCCCACACTCTACAGGACTCCGCCCATGCTCTATGGACATTAATACAGAGACATCTAGTGAGAGACATAAAGAGAGACAACAGGTGAGACAAAGTGGGCGGGGCTTAGTGTGCGTGGTGATGTCATTATTTTAATAATTAAATCATAAGTACATAAAATTTAAAAATATTTGTAGAAAGATTTGACTTATAGAAAGAATTATTTTATATATTAAATATAACCAGAAAATGACATCACAGTGGGTGGAGTGTAACCAGAAAATGACATCATGGAGGCCATGGGCAAGCTACAGAGGGCAGAGCATTACCAGGAAATGACCTCACAGTGGGTGGAGCGTAACCAGGAAATGACGACGGAGTGGGAAAAGAGAAAGTAGGAATTTATTTTCTTCATCGCTTGGACCACACTTGATACTTCATTCAAATATTGGTAGAGTAGTTGGTCCTGTTTCTAAATTTTATTATTACATTTATTTTGTTAATCACTCAGATAAAATTTGACACTTTCTCAGTGTATTGGTAGATAAGTCGCTCCTGCTTTTTAAATTTTCTTATTATATTTATTTTGTTCATCGCTTCAACCACACTTTATACTTCATCCATCTATTGGTAGATGAGAAGCTCCTACTTTTTAAATTTTATTATTACATTTATCTGTCTCATTGCTTGGACCACCCTTGATACTTCATTCAAATATTGATAGATGAGTCTCTCCTTTTTTGAAATTGTATTAATACGATCATTTTGTTCATCACTTGGACCACATTTTACATATCACCCATCTATTCTTATTTTATTCACTTCTACATTTTAAATTTTATTATTACTTTTATTTTCTTCATTGCTTGGACCACAGTTTATATTTCATCCATCTATTGGTAGAAGAGTCGCTCCTGCATTTTATATTTAATTATTATATTTATTTTGTTTATTGCTTGGACCACACTTGATGCTTCATTCATCTATTGGTAGATTAGTTCCTCCTGTTTTTAAATTTTATTATTACATTTATTTTGTTCATGGCTTCTACCACACTTGATAATTTGTTTATCTGTTTGAAGATGAATCACTCATTCATTTTAAATTTTATTATTACATTTATTTTGTTTTTCACTTGGATCATACTTAATAATTCATTCAAATACTGGTAGATGGTCGCTTCTGCTTTATAAATTTTATTTTTAAATTAATTTTTTTCATCACTTGCATCATACTTGATGCTTCATCCATGATTAGTAGATGAGTCACACCTGCTCTTTAAGTATTATAAATATATTTATTTTGTTCATCGCTTGGATGACACGTGATATTTCATCCATGTAGTGATTGAAGAGTCGCTCTAGCTTTTTACATTTTATTATTATATTTACTTTGTTCATCACTTGGACCACACTTGGTACCTCATTCAGTGTTAGTAACATTGTTGCTCCTCCTTTTTAATTTGTATTATTATTATTATTATTATTATTATTATTATTATTATTATTATTATCATTATCATTATTATTATTTATTCATCGTTTCTACCATACTTGATGTTTCATTTACCTACTTGTAGATTGGTTGCTCCTGATTTTAAATTTTATTATTACATTTATTTTTTCATCTCTTGCACCACACTTGATATTTCATTCATCTATTGGTAGATTAATTGCTCCTACATTTTAAATTTTATAAGTACATATATTTTGTTCATTGCTTGGACCACACTTCATACTTCATCCATCTATTGGTAGATGAGTTGGTTCTGCTTTATAAATTTTATTAATATATTTTTTTTTATCTTGGACCGTACTTGACACTTCTCCTATCTATTGGTAGTTGAGTCGCTTCTGCTTTTTACATTTCATTATTCTGTTTGTTTTTTCATCACTTGGACCATACTTGATGCTTCATCCTTCCATTTGTAGATGAGTCACTTCTACTTTTTGAATTTTATTATTACATTTATTTTGTTCATCACTTGGACCACACTTAATACTTCATTCATCTATCCGTAGATTTGTTGCTCCTTTATTAACTTTTATTATTACATTTATTTTGTTCATTACATGGACTACACTTGATACTTCATCCATCTATTGGTAGATGATTCACTTCTACGTCTAAAATTTTATTATTTCTTTTATTTTGTTCATCGATTGGACCACAGTTGATACTTCTTTGGTAGATGAGTCGCTTCAACTTTTTAAATTTTATTATTAAGTTTATTTTGATCATATCTTGGACCACACTTGGTATTTCATCCACCTATGGGTAGATGAGTCACTCCTTCCTTTTAAATTTTATTATGACATTTATTTGTTCATCACTTAGATTACACTTGACACTTCACCTATCTATTGGTAGATGAGTTGATTTTATTTTTAAGTTTATTATTACATTTTTGTTGTCCAACACTCGTGCCACATTTGATATTTCATCTAGCTATTGTTAGATGAGACATTCCTCCTTTTTAAATTTCATTATTACATTTGTTTTGTCCATCGCAGGGGCCACACTTGATTCTTCCTCCATCTATTAATAGATGAGTTGGTTTTACTTGATAAATTTTATTATTACATTTAGTCTGTTTATCACTAGGACCACACTTGATACTTCATCCATATGTTAGTAGATGAGATGCCTCAGCTTTTTAAATTTTGTTAGTACATTTGTTTTGTTCATCACTTCAACTTCACTTGATATTTCATAAATCTCTTGGTAGATTAGTCCTTCTATTTTTTAAATATGGTTATTACGTTCACTTTAGTCATTGCTGTGACTACATTTGATACTTCATGCCTCTATTAGTACATGAGTCACTCCTATGTCTTAAATTTTATTAATACATTTATTTTGTCTATCTCTTGGACCACAATTGATACTTAATACATCTATTAGTATATGATTGGCTCCTACTCTTTAAATTTAATTATTACATTTATTTTGTTCATTGCTTGCAACACACTTGATAATTCATCCATCTATTGGTAGATTAGTCGCTTATTCTTTTTAAATTGCATTAATACATTATTAATTAATTAATTAATTAATGCATTGTTCATCGCTTAGACCACACTTGATACATCATTGACCTATTTATAGATGAGTCACTTCTACTTTTTAAATTTTATTCTTACATTTATCTTGTCTATAAAATTATATTTATAAAAACTTCTATTTTATAAAAATAATTTAATTTATAAATAAATTACTTATTAAACAAAATTTTATTTTCTAAAAAAATATTTTTTCAAAAAAATTTTATTTTATAAAAAAAAGTCTAAATTTGCTAAGCTTCCATTGTTCTGACCATTTTTTCCCAACTCCCGTCTCTGCCTCTGTCCCTCTCTGTGCCCAGCCTCAGTTCCCCACTCACCTCCTGACTCTGCCACGCCCAGGAGTCCGGAGGCACACCCATGCACTTCCGGGGCACGCCCATGCTCTCTAGGTCTCCACCCATGTGCTCTAGGACTCTGCACACACTCTCTTTGGCTTCACCCATGTTTGCCTTGGCAATGCCCACACTTTACAGGACTCTGTCCATGCTCTACAGACATGAATACAGACACACCTACTGAGAGACATCAAGAGAGACAGAGTGAGTGATTATTTCAGTATCTAAATAATTAAATAATAAATATATGAAACAAAATAAAAATTTGTAAAAAACATTGTATATCGTAAAAAACTTAATTTTATAAAATAAAATTTTATTTAAAAAAATTGTTTTAGAAATAATTTTACTTTTTAAATAATTAGTTCATAAAAATTCTTTCTATAAAAATGAAATGTTAAATAAAAAATTATTTTACGAAAATATATTAATTTTATACAAAAATTTATATTTTATAATTGTAATTTTGTAGAAAATATTATATTATATAAAAATTTAATTTATAAAAACTTTTATTTCATAAAAATACATATTCCATGAATTTAATTCAAATTTATAATAACAATTTTATTTTAAAAATTATTTTATAAAAATAACATTTTTGCACAAATATTATTGTATAAAAATTTATTTTATAAAAATTCTATTTCATAATAATACAATAACAAGAATTATTTTATAAAAATATTTTATTTTGTAAAAGAAAATTATATTTTATAATAAGAGAGAGTCCAAACATTCTATACTGTCATGATGATGGCTTCACATTCTCAAATCCATCTCTGCCTCTGTCCCTCTCTGTCCCCGGGCTCAGGTCCCCACTCAGTTACTGACTCTGCCACGCCCAGGAGTCTGGAGCCACGCCCATGCATTTCTGGGCCATGGCCATGTTCCCTAGGACTCCACCCACGCTGTCTTTGTAATAACAAAATTTAGAAATCTGAAGGGACCCATGTACCAGTAGATGGATGAACTACCAAGTGTATTGCAAGCAATGAACAAAATAAATGTAATAATTAACTTTAGAAACAGGAGCAAATAATCTACCAATAGATGGATGAAGCCTCAAGTGTGGCAGAAGAGATGGCCGAGATAAATTTAACAGTAAAATGTAAAAGAACAGAAGCGACTCATCTACCAATAAATGAACAACGTATCAAGTGTGGTCCAACAATGAACAAAATAAATGTAATAATAAAATTTAAAAGCAGGAGCAACTAATCTACCATCAGATGGGTGAAATATCAAGTGTGGTCCTAACGATGAACAAATAAATGTAATAATAGAATTTAAAAAGCAGGAGCGAATACTCTACAAATAGATGACTGAAGTACCATGTTTCGTCCAAGCTTTGAACAAAACAAATGTATTAATAAAATTTAAAAAGGAGAGAATCACGTACAAGTGACTCATCTACCAATAGAACACTGAAGCATCAAGTGTGGTCCAAGCACATAAAAAGATAAATGTAATAATAAAATTTATAAACTAAAAGCAATTCATCTATCAATAGATGAGCAAAGTATGAAGTGCGGTCAAGTGACGAACGAAATAAATATAATAATAAAATTTTTTTTAAAAAGGAAGCAACCCATCTACCAATAGATGGATGAAGCACTGGGTATTGTAGCAGAGGTGAACAATATAAATATATTAATAAAATTAAAAATCCAGAAGCGACTTATCTACCAATAGATGAATGAAATATCAAGCTTGGTTGCGTGGATCTTTCCATGCAGCCTATGAAATAATACATCATTATTGATAGCGGCACCGTTATCAAAACGGAAGCAAAGTGGGATTGTTGGAGGAAACCCCAGGAGCCCCGAGGAGGCAGCAAAACGCAGAGCGGGAGACGTCATTCACTACGTCCTCAGTGTGTGAATTCAACCAGGGGTAGAGTATTGATTAGGTAGTTGATGTCACAGATGAAGTATTAGAGAAAAGCATTAAACATTTTCAGTTTTTAAAATAGATTTATTTATTATGTATACAGTGTGATCAGATCACATTACAGATGGTTGTGAGCCACCATGCGGTTGCTGGGAATTGAACTCACGACCTCTGGAGGAAGAGCAGTGATTATCAATTATCAATTATCAATCAAAAATCTTTCTATTGAGAGATGAGTCTCTTCATCTTTTTAAATTTTATTTTTGTATTTATGTTGATAATCGCTTGAATTAAGAGCGCTGAGCTCCTAACCGATGAGCCGTCTCTCCAGCCCCCATTTTCAGTTTCTCAACTTTTTTTTTTTAAATTTTTTTTAATTAATTTATTCTTGTTACATCAGTTTCTCAACTTTAAATATCCACAGAACTTAAAGATGAGTAAAGAGATAAATGGTGCTGACAAAGGGGAGAGACTTGAGTACGGACAAACAGCCGAATGAGTATTTATTTCAATTATCAAATACTCTGAGCACATTAAGTGGTAACGTTTGCTAGACCCTTGGTCAAGCAAAACCGAAGGAAAGATACAATGAGAGAAAGGGAGGAGGAGGAGCTGTCTTCCATGAAGACCCTCGGCTCTAAAGCTGTGGACGGGTGGATGGTCCTGGGGACACGTGGCCGCTTTGCCAAGGCAGAGCACCAAGGACAGAGCCTCAGGGACGACCACGCGGGGACACACGAACCACCACGTCTTTTAATAGAATCCGACACAAAAACACCACCAGCACGATGCCCTTAACCAAAGCACGTATTATTAAAATGTCCCAGACCCTAAGTATGTAAATTTGCCCTCTAGTCTTACAAAGGTACTAAAAATATAGTAACCACATAGATACCTTAGAGTAATATACTTTGAAAAAAAGTACTAAAAATATAGCAACCACATAGATACCTTATAGTAAAAAATTATACTAAAAAATTATACCACATAGATACCTTATAGTAATATACTTTGAAAAAAAGTACTAAAAATATAGTAACCACATAGATACTTATAGTAATATACTTTGAAAAAAAGTACTAAAAATATAGCAACCAGATAGATACCTTATAGTAATATACTTTGAAAAAAAATTATAAAGTAAATAAATATTATTTCTGGGCTGTTAACTGTTTATTAAATTAAAAAAAAAATGTCCCAGGAAGTTGAAATGCAAGGTAGAGTGAGTTTTACTAAAACATACAAGTGCTCAGACTTAGCAATGTTGTGAAAATTCCCTACACACAAACATAGGAGAAGAACATGTGAGAACTGAATGCGAGGAAGCAGGTGTTCACTTCTTGGGGGCACAAAACAAAAAGGGGCCAGTGAACCCCGTGGAGAGCATCAGGTCAGACATGGGACAAAAGCCTGTGTCCTTAGCTGCCACGCACAGGAATGTGTTTAGAGTGTGTACGAGAGAAAGCATAATGCAGTCCCCAAGGATGAGGAAACAGGGAAACACATGCCTGAAGACAAAAGGGATTTCCCAGCAAATATTTAGGGAAAGTGTGTAGGAAGTAGTTAGTAACTTAATGTACTTTAAGAAAGAAGAAAATATGTTTAATAGAAGAATGAGGACAGTAGTTCATATTTTACATAGCAAGAGTTATTCAAAAAGTATAGAAAATAAAATTAGTTGGTAGTTTACCATTATAGAAAAGTAACTATTCTAGAAATATATAGATATTATACATGAAAAGAATAAAAATAATTGCCTCATTGTGTTTTAGTCTCCTGTCTGTAAGATCTGTATGTTCAAAAGAGAAAGAAAATAGCATAAGAAAACAGAAAACAGGTAGAAAAAATACTTTTTACACTTTATTATATATCTTTTTTTTTACATACACATTTATATTATTACACATGAATAAACTACATAGAGCAAGAAGAACCACGAACCAATCAGCATTTATATAGTGTTCTGCCTATTTGCATCTGGCAAACTTGAAGAAAACATCTTTCCTATCCTGGTGAGCCTAAAATTCTCAATGAAAATCAATATCTATCATATCTCATCTCTACCAACTTAAAACATCTATCTAGACCTAAAAACATCTTAACCCCCTAAACAACTAAGCTTAACTGTGAAACTAAACTATCTGGTCTCCAACCCCAACAGAGGCTTGAGTTGACCTGACTGGACAGGGAGTGCCGGTCAGCAGCTTCCAAAATGAACAAATGACAGAGACGCTTTGCTGCCTCAACAGTCACCCAAAATTCTCTATAACGCTGGAGCATCGTCTTCAGCCTTCTGGACCAATATCTCTGACAGACATAACTGCGAGGCAGGAACGATTGAGGATTCGCTCACCCTGTCCTGGCAGAGCTCGGCCGTCGACTCTGCCTGCGCACACGCTTGCTCGCTTTTAGGCAGAATTCGGTCTGTGGCAGAAACATGGACATTTTGCCCAGTGGCTGTTCACCACATTTGAAACATATCATTAAAGAGGGTCTTTGATGCTCATCATCTTCTTTGAAGTAGGCTGGGTGTTGCCAGGAGTTAACCCGCCTCATTGTCAAATAATCTTTAAAATAATAATAAAAATAAATCTTTAAATTCTATATTCTGTGGGTCTCTGAGGCTGTTGAAGACCTCATCTGTCTTACGTTATCTTTCTATAGAACCATATCTATCTTTTGCACCTAGGATGCTTATTCTTCTGATAAAAATAGAATAGTAATTGACATGACCATGATTTGTACTACTTAGTTATCCTGAATAGCCTGAGGTACCATTTTCAAGGTATTAGAAGCAAACCTTGTATTATAACTGAGTTATATGGGTACAATACCTCATATTAAAGTATTAATAATATTAAATTTGAAATCTGTAACAATGTATCAAAATAAAATTATTTTGGATCAATATACAAGATTCTATACCAATGAATTAAAAATAACCTTAGTGTGAGAGAAAAAAAATTTAAACAACCATAAGAAATCCTATCTCATGGTCTGAAGATGGGCTCAGAGGTCAAGAGTGCTTACTGCTCTTGGAAGAAACTCAGTTCTCAACACTCACATGCAGACTTACGACTGTCTAGAGCGCCACTTCCAGAGTGTCAGTCTCTGGACTCTGTTAGTACCCACACACAGACGATGCACAGAAATCCACACAGGAACACACATACGTGCAAATATAAATAAAGAAAATGCTAAAAGAAACCCTATGATGTCCTGTGCTCCCCACGCAGTTCCTAGTACAACGCCTGATATGTCTGTGGGTCAGTGAGGAAATTCCGAGGCTTCTATTTTATAATCACATTACATGTTTTTTTTTAAAAAAAATGCTTTTAAACTTATCTATTTTAATATCTGTGGGAGATTAGTGGTGGAAATAATTAAGCTGTTAAGAAAAAATTATTGGGATGTATTATACGAGGAAAAATATATTTTCAGTAACAGAAAAAATATAATAAACAATTCTGAACTTTCAAAGACCAATGTAGTAAAATTTTTAAAAATGTGCAATGTCCCAAAGGAAGACCTGCCCCAGCATCAGCATTCAACAGGAACGCCACAGCCTGCTGCCCATGTTCATGGAGACCCACAAAGGCAGTCACCAGGTATAATCAACCCTGCTCAGTGCATGTTCTCATTCAAACCGTACAGTGTCCCAGATGTTTAATAGAAAACAAATCAATGTCTGCCCCTAGTATAAAGCTCATTGCATGAGGAGGGAGAGGGTGTCTTTCACAGATGCCCTTAGTAAGCTCATTGCATGAGGAGGGAGAGGGTGTCTTTCACAGATGCCCTTAGTAAGCTCATTGCATGAGGAGGGAGAGCGTGTCTTTCACAGACTTGGTACAGTGACACATGCCAAGGAAGATGACGAACTTACAGTACTGGACACCACTGTCACCAATGACGAACTATTAGATGCAATTTCTGGAAGCTTCTCCTAGGCTGTTCCACAGTGCCACTCATCCCTAAAGAAATGACAGGGCCACTGCACGGTAGGCTTCCCCGACCTTCAAATACTTAGCTTCTATGAAAACGAGAAACTCCTCATGTAGAAACCAAACAATCTTCCTGAAAGGCATGGACAGCAACCAAGTCCTTGACTTTGAAACGCTAAATTTCAAGTAGGTGATTCCTATCCTGGAAGGAATTTTCCAAGCTGAGGTCCCACTATGTTCTCGATGCTCTCTGAGTGTTCCTGGTAGGTTTACGCCTGCACATGGGTGCGCATGGATGTGTATGGCTGTGCGATTGACTAGTACGCTATTAAAATAAATCTTGGAGGGTTTTATATCTTTAA
>OU015760.1:91877-104389 GCA_907169655.1 Acomys percivali | reverse complement strand
GCAGCAGCCCACCTCTGTGTGCCGAGACCCCCCAGGGTGCTGGAGCCCCCCCGTCCCCCCGCAGCAGCCCACCTCTGTGTGCCGAGACCCCCCACGCCCCTCGAAAGTGCGGACACTGTCCTGCAGCGGGCAGCAGCAGACAGGAGAGCTGCGCAGGGGAAAGCTGTCAGCTCCACCCTCCTGCTGACAGGCCATCCTCACAGTCCGTCCTGCGGCACACCAGGGCCTCCAGCACGGACAGTGCCTCCAGTTTAAAGGTTCTCCCCTTTGCACCCTGAAATCCCCTTAAATCTATCTTAACCATTATTACTCATATGCAGGAGCTTGTTCTGCAAAATACATATATACCTATATATCCACATATTAGCTGTACATTTCATATTATGTTTTATATGTATATGATATTTCCATTCTGCAATATATAATCCACTGGTTTTTAAAGGAGGAGACTGGAATTTTAGGTACCGGAATCCAAGACCAAAGATCTTTACAGTTGCAGTCACGCTGTCGTTTTCTCTTTAGGAAAATTGTTCATGTAACTTTACCTTAGGGAGAGCTATTTTCAATGACATTTAAGTTAAAATTAGTGAAAAGTCAGACTTCTATCTTTATCTAATAGTGTCTAATGCAGGCAAAATGTTACGACTTTAAATGATTTTCTTAGAGAAACTGTCTCACATCTGGGCAATAGCTTATGTAATGCAAGGAACTCTTTTCCAATCTTTAACAGAGTGGATTTTTTAAAACATAACTAGATTTTAATTTTGGTATTAGAACTTTATAAAATGCACTTGTGAACAAATGAGCAAAGGTCATGTTTTTGTTGCTATGAATTATGTGGGGGGTGGGGAAGAAGTGAAATGTAATTAATTAACTTAGTATGTTTCCAAATACTAAAAGTAGTCATCCCTGTTGCCAAGGATACAGGCATCCTGTTTACACTAATGGTCAAAGAAACTGAAGTTCATTACAATCACCAATTACATATAAGGGGAAAATGGGAGGGAGGGGAGAATGGGAGGATACAAGGGATGGGATAACCATAGAGATGTAACAAGAATAAAATAATTAAAAATAAATAAAAAAGAAAAAAAATTTAAAAAGAAAAAAAAACAATCACCAATTACAGAGTGGAACTTCTATTGCAATATGACACTAAATTTATAAAAGTTTATGCATTCTAAATATTTCACTTTCAATGTTCTTTAGTAGCAGTTTTCCCTACAGTATGCTTTTAAATGTCAGTTTAAAATGATTAATATTTTAGAGTATTTTAAAACAAAATACAGATTTGTCTTCCTTACAGTTCTGTTGGAGAAAATATAATTGTTTAATAGTTCAAAATATGTTTCTATTTTTACACATACTGTGGTCATGGATAAGTGTTGAAAATCTGTCAGTACAGAAAGGCAATTGCAACTAAGTTTTTTTATTTTGAGAGTTCACTATGTATCCAGGCTTTTTAGGTGGCTTTCATATTTATTAACTCATATATGGGGATGGATGAAAGAGGATGAAAGAAGAATTCCCACTTTGAAAACGTGAGAATAAAAATCAAATATTCTATGTTAAGAAAGTGAGAAAAAGTGGAGGTGTCTTCTAAGGCCATTACTTCAATTACAGTGACTAGTTTACCTGATGATCAATATTGTAAGGTTTAAAACTACATGGGTGGTCCCCCCACTAGGAGGACCAAGAAGAATTGAGGAAGCTGGGCAGGGCACAAAAAGTCATGGGAAGGAAAATAAGGACATGCCCCTTACACTATCGTTAGTGTCAGATATAAGTGAGTATATACCATTTGAGTCTTTCTGCTTCTGGGTTAACTCACTCATAATAATCATTTCTAGCTCAATCCATTTATCCACAAATTTCGGGAATTCCTTGTTTTTAATAGCTGAGTAGTATTCCATAGTGTATATGTACCACAGTTTCTTTATCCATTCTTCTACTGAGGGACATTTAGGCTGTTTCCATGTTCTGGCTATTATGAATAAGGCTGCTATGAACATGGTTGAGCAAATTTTCTTGTTGTGTGCTGGTGCATCTTCTGGGTATATTCCAAGGAGTGGAATAGCTGGGTCTTGAGGAAGCCCTATTCCCAGTTTTCTGAGATAGCACCAGATAGATTTCCAAAGTGGCTGTATTAGTTTGCGTTCCTACCAGCAATGAAGGAGTGTTCCTCTCTCTCCACATCCTCTCCAGCATGTGGTGTCGCTTGAGTTTTTGATCTTAGCCATTCTGATGGGTGTAAGATGGAATCTCAGAGTTGTTTTGATTTGCATTTCCCTGATGACTAAGGAGGTTGAGCATTTCTTTAAGTGTTTCTCAGCCATTTGATATTCTTCTGTCGAGAATTCTCTGTTTAGTTCCAAGCCCCATTTCTCAATTGGGTTATTTGGTTTGGTAGTGTTTAATTTCTTGAGTTCTTTATATATTTTGGATATTAGACCTTTGTCAGATGTAGGGTTGGTGAAGATCTTTTCCCAGTCTGTAGGCTGTCGCTTTGTTCTCTTGACAGTGTCTCTAGCCTTACAGAAGCTTCTCAGCCTCATGAGGTCCCATTTATTAATTGTGGACCTTAAGGCCTGGGCTGTTGGTGGAATGTTCAGGAAGTTGTTTCCTGTGCCTATGTGTCCCAGGCTCTTCCCCACTTTTTCTTCTAAGTGACTTAGTGCCTCTGGTTTTATGTCGAGGTCTTTAATCCACTTGGATTTGAGTTTTGCACTCACGCATTCTTATCAAGTCCACTTCCAGGGCAAGGCCGTTCTTACCCTCTGAACATCTCAGTAACTGAGAAACCTGATGTGAGTCCATCGGGAAATGAACCAATGGTGGCCGTGGATGAAGCAATTCTGCAGAAAGCTGAACGTCTCATATGAAACATTACCAGAAACACGACTGTAAATGAAACTACACCTTGGGGGTGAAGGTGTTTGGGCAGTTGATACAGAAAGAAAATGCGTCTGTGCAGGAGGCACTTGACAAATGGCAATAGCTGGAGTATAGGCTGAAGAATTCTAGAAAGAGAAGGCATATCCAGGAATGTGAGGATAAGAAGGAGAATGAAGCAGTCCCGGGAGTTCCCAGTAAAACAGAAAATGGGACAACTTAGGACTGGATTGAAGGGAAATGGTGGCAGAGACCCAAATACAGAGGACCAATAGCTCTAAGAACCACTCCATACCCTCCATTACCATAAATAGGAGTGTATGATGAGGGTTTAACATGATGGGTTACTAAGGATGGTGAAAGGATAAGATATTAGGACCTGAGTCCCTGGGAAAGAATCCTGAGGGCCCGACCTCCACGGTGCACTTTAACTGCAGCAGAGAAAAATGACATAATTACACAACTCACCGAGGTGGTAGTAAAGTATGGCACCCCATGGGATTGCTTTGGTTTACAATGTATGGGAATATCAGAAATGTTAAGTTGTGTAAAAAAATATAACAGTTTTATCTAAGTATGGGCTGCAGACGTGCACACTTATACTTCTCTCATGGATAAAAGCTGTTAATAATAACATGCCTGAGAAAGGAGCCAGCTTCGCCTAGCTGACTGCGAATTCTAAGGTAAGCTCATGCCACCTTCTGAGGTGATTAACCACAGTCTGTCTCTGGCCCTTGTACATAGCCAGAGGACCTTGTGGTACTTTTAGTTTCTGACTATTGCTGTACTCTACACTTTGTAACCTGATCTGTATCTCTCAAACTGTGGTTTGTAGCTAGCAGCAGTTCCTGTCATGACTGTATAAACCACTGAGCTCAAGTAAAGATCTTTGCAGCAGCATTGGACCTCCCTTGTGTCCGTGTCTGTCTGTCGCGCCGAATCCGTCCCCACCTGATAGCCTAGGACCCTTGCTCTCCACGGCTAGAAGCCCCCTCAATGGTCCGTGGCAATGTTTTATTCAGGCAAAAACATAAAAATGCTAAAAATGCTAGTCATCACATATGTACATGTGAAAGCTAATATATATTTGAACACGTACTCTAGCTTGTCCATCTGGAGACTTCAAAAGTTGGTAGTGTACTATTGACAAACTCCCATTCTCTCTTACTAAAAATCTTATTTCCCATGTAAAAATTGACATTTAAAAAATAAGTTATTAATGTATAATTGTGTGTGTGGTATGTATGGATATGCATGGGTATGCATGAATATGCATGGATATTTATGAACATGTGTGTGCTAGTATACATGCTTGTGTATGCGTAATGGAAATGAAAGGACCATGTCATATATCTTCTGTTGTTGCTAGGGAACTGTCCCTAATTTTTGAGACAGTCTCTCAGTGAGGCCGATGGACCCGTCTTAGCTAGAGCGACCAGAAAGAGCGCCTTGCCCCTGAAGCTCTCCATTCATCTCTGGCCCAGAGCTGGGGGTCACAGGCCTGCGCGTCTGCCTTTGCCGCCTTATAAAATGCTGGGGACCTGAACTCAGTTCCTCACACTTGCACAGTGGACAACATTTCACTCTCTGAGATGCCTCCATCCTCTGCTGTTGCTTTAGGAGCCCTGAATGGCCTGGGACTCGCCCTGTGGTTCCGGCTGACATCCGAAGCATGACCCTCTCCCCTCAGTCCTCCAAGTGCTGTGCTAGCAGACGTGTGCTACTATGCTAGATGACAATGATTCACTAATTTACACGCACATATGCAGCATCTGTGTGAACCATATTTGAAGTTAGACACTGGTATAGTTAACCTGTTCTCCTGACGGGAGGTGTGACCCTATTATATAATGTTTTGAAAAACTACAGGCATTCCAAACCTTTGTTAAATAAAGAATTGCAGTCAGTACTTGCCTAAAAATACCAGATAAGTTTTTAACGGTACAAATTAAACACTTTTTTCTCCTCTCTCTTACGTCATTACTTTTTTTTTTTTTAAATTTAAGAAGCTCAAGGAGCTTCATGACCTGGGGCTCGGTAACAATGAAGTTTCTGTAAATCAGGTGATGAGCTGACGTCCCCTCTTCCCTCTGCTATGATTTTTGCCTCCTCAAGGTGCCAGCTTTTGTCCTGCTGATCTCCTTGGTGTGACCAGGTCCCGTCTTCTGCTTTTTTCTTCTTGCATGAACTCCCCCTAGCCTCTCTCCGATCCTCAGCTCCTACTTCCCTAGAAGGGCAGGGTCACCTGAGAGGCCCATCAGCCCCCGCTGTGTCCTACAGAAAGGCAGGGCACAGGCCTCATCTTTATCTGTCTGTTGCAGGAAGGGTTTACGCCTCTCCTTAATTTACACAATGAAATTGCACAGAACCGTGACTGACAGTCACTGTGACTGACTGGAAAGTGCCGTTGGACTTTATTGCATATAACTGTCCACAGAGCCCCAGATCCCAGATTCTCCCTGATTTCCTTCACTGAATGCTTCCTAGTGAGCGTCTAGTCTCCATGTTTTTGGGGCCTCCAAGGGGTGCAGCTGTAAGACCTCCTCATTTGGTGCATCTGAATGAGGATAGAGATGGGAAAGGAGGCCTTTGGACTACTATGGAGTCTTCTATGCCTTTTTGCCAGATAGTAGAGATGATGGTATTGCAGTCTGTGTCTGCTTCAGGACACTCTCCCCTGCCTGGTTTCAAGTGCCTTGATAAGTAGATTGGTGAAAGTTGCCAAATGGATGTGCTGTCTCCAAACTACAAAGTGAAATAGTAAATATTACACCTCTTGATGGTAGATTGTGTAAAGTTTGTTGCATGAAAGAATTAATTTTCTCCTCCTCCTCCTCCACCTCCTCCACCTCCTCCTTTAAGATGAGATGATGTTAGAAACTTTACTGTCTATTTTGGCTTGTAAGCAATTTAATGCTTTTCTTGATTAATTTAATTTAGTTTAATTGTTTATTACAATTTATTCACATTGCATCCCAATTGTCATCCCCTGGCTCTTATCTTCCCATTCCCACCCTCCATCTCTCTTCTACCCTATTCCCCTCCCCTAGACCTCTGATGGGGACTCTTCCCCCATAGTCTGATCGCACTCTATCAGATCTCATCAGGGTAGCCTTCCTCCCCTTCCTCGGTGGGCCTGCAAGGCCACATGCCAAGGGGCAGTGATCAAATGGGGGGGGGGACCAGAGTTAATGTCACAGGCTGTCCCCTCTCTCCCAACAACCAGAGCTGCCCATCAGCTACATCTGAACTGGGGATCTAGGTTCTCTGTACCTTGGTTGGTGCGCCAGTTTGGGCAGGCCACCTAGGTCTTGATCAGCTGGCAGTGGGGTTCTCCTTGTGGAGCTTCTGACCGTTCCGGGTCCTTAAATCTCTCTCCCGCCTACCACACTTTTCCATACAACTCTCAGCTCTCTGCCCAAGGTCCAGCTGCAAGTCCTAGTATCTGTCCCAAACCCACGTGGGTGGAGTTTCTCAGAGGACATCTATGTGGGGCTAACATCCGCTTATGAGGGAGTGTATACCACGCATGTCTTACAGAAAGCAGTTATTCTTATTCCCAGGACAAAGCCAAGCGTGTAAACTGCTGCCCGTGCCGGGTGACGGCTGAATGCTTCAGAGATCTTTTCATGACAGAGCAAAGAGTATGCTTACCTGTTCAATAGGCACACGTTGGTGTTTTCACACTTCTCAGCAGCTCCATTTGGCTTCAAGACTACACTATGCAATTGTTCACCTACATTTTAAGGTGAAAATTGGTGAGCATGACCAAATTATCACCAGAACAACTAGTTGCCCTGGTTTTCTCATAGGATTTGAGGGTGGGCACTGATCTCTGACATGCCACCATAAATGTGGTTTTGTTTTGACTTAATGCCTTTGGTTGTGTCTAAGAGATGTCATTTTTTTCTGTAGTTGGGTATTTCTCTCATTTTTTACCTGCCTCTTGCTGTGCTTCTCAGTGCACTAATTAGAGAAGTAATCTCTGTGATCTGGAAGCCATTCATAGGCTCCACACAGCTTCACCTCTGAGCAGGTTTGAGCAATACTAAACTTCACAGGAAGCTATGGGGTAATTTTGGGTCGTCTACATCAAGGCTTTTAACCTTTTCTACAATCCAGATCCCTTTTTAACTCTTAAACAATCTTGAGCATACAGGTATGCAACATAGGAATACAAATCATACTTTTACTGATATAAATTTATACCTTTATTTTGCAACAATTATATACACACATATGTATCACCCTTTTTAAAATATGAAGCAAATATGAAGTCTAATGAGGTAGATGTGCTTATTCGATTTTATACATCCAGAGATAAGACTTGGTTAAATGTTTGATATGGCAAAATCAGGAAGCTCTAACATGTTTCCAAGTTACTTGGCACTTTGATTTTAAAACCTCAAGGCTAAGTATGCCCCTTCACATAAATATGTAGTAAAAATATGGCAGAAATATATTTAGGACAATTTCAGGAAAACTTTGAGATAGTATTGGACTCCTAAGCCAAAATCCATGGAAAGTCAAATCAGCAACTCAAATATCATTTTTTAAAAATCCAATACAAATCTATACCAACTAGGTGTATGCTGAGGAAAGATGTAAGGAAATATTAAAAGTCTTACTTTTTCCTAATTAAACCACCATGCTTCTGGAGAAGAGAAAATTTTGTGCATACAGTAAAAAATTCTCTAATCTGTAGCATGTTCACTGATCTGAGGCTTTTCAAATAGACTTTATTGACTTGTGTGGTGTGTTGATGTGCACAGTACGAAATTGGTACCCAACCAGAGGTCACAGTGGCATACAAACGTGGGCACAAACTTCCAGAAACACCTCAGATAACTTATGTTTAATTTTGAAATAATCTTTGCTCATTGAACATCCAGAAAATCTTACTGTTGCTGAACATGTCAGAACCCCTGACACTGAGTTTCATGGTCGTAATGTGGGGTTACAACCCGCTTAACTGTGTGCTCTGGGTATAAGCCTCGGTCATGCCTCTCTCTACAACAACCTTCAGGAAATGCTTCCTCTGGTAAATGTCTTCATGTGCCTGTGTAAGAGGAGTAGAGACTCTCTGTTCATCATGATAATATGACATTTCTCAAGTGTAGCCACCTTCTCCTTAGTTGGTGGTCGTTGGAATCAGATCTCTAATGTTTAAAAGCAAACATAGATGATGTCGCAGGTCAGAGAACAAATTTGCCATTTCTCGCCCTTTTCACTTCCTCTTCAGAATTGATCATATTTCATGCAATTGTTATTATTCAACATCCTCTTACCGTACAGAATTATGGGAGGGCAGTAATCATCTCTTTATTATCTACTCTGAAATTTTCAGTAACTAGCTATGGTTTCTGCAACATATTGAGAAATTGACAAGTATCTATTTATAATACGTTATTTTCTTTTAGCTCATTAAAAAGATAGTAATTATATGACATTTTATTTTATAGATTTTTTTTTTCTTGACCACTCTTATTTTGCCATTACCTAGTGCCATGTTTAGTTTGGAAAAGACACACGATTGGTGTTAATTGGCTTAAGAAATGAAGACCTGTTATTGAGCAGCAATGATCAGAAACATGAAATACCACCAGCACTAATGGAAGGTACCTACTACAAGCACGATTATGTTCAGGGTACAGAACTCATCTTCAGGTTATCAATGTTATCTCTCTTCATACTTCCACGCTGACTCCAACATACAGACACACTAGTTAAAGATCTGTGGCTATTGATCTACTTACTTGGGGTAAATAAATAATCCACATCCTCAAAACTTAGAAAAATGACAAACCCTTATAAAAGCAATGAAAATCACTACCATCGCAAGATTCAGTGGTATATTTTAAGATGATTGAGGAGGCATCCTCAGGGAATTTTTATCCCCTGCAAGAAAGACAGAGAATTCCCCTCATAAACTTTCCATTCCACAGAACTAAATGTTAAACAGGTTCATGGCTGCATAATGTATTCTATACTCCACTAGCTAAACATTTCTTCATGGTTCAGATCAGGAAGGTCTGATCCCTTCCCTCTGAACACTTGCGTCTGTTAGATCTCCCTACCAGGAACCATAGGGTCGACTAGATGAAGACAAATCTCATCGCGTAATTGAAATACCAGGATATCCTGCTTTAAGCAGAGGTCATCTAGTGGGAAATGACACTTTAGAAGATATGAGTAAGTGTCTCATTATAGGGATGTAGATGAAATTTGATGCAAGGGAATCAGCATGGTGGCCCAGATGTGTCTTTGTTCTTTGCCAGACTGTATTCATTTCATTCGTTTCCTTCTCAGAAAAAAGGCAAATGATTCTGAGAAAGTCCTAGCAGCATCAGAAACAAACGCCACATAAAAGCCATGATTGACAAAGTACTAATACCTGAACTTAATGAAATGCGTGTATAGTGGAAAGATGCAGCCTCTTTGTTTCTTTTCTATATGCTGTTTTTTTTTCCATAAGACAAAAGGCCCAGCCGCTTACCCTAGCAGCTGTGCCTGGAGTCACATACAGTAGAGTTAGTTCATTGTTAATGTCACACAGAAGCTGGAGTGGAGATCTGCATGAAAACCTGCTTCACACTGCTTTTTTTTTTTCCCCATGAATTACTGAAAAGCTGCCAAGTGTGGTATCAATGGAAGAACTGTAGGTTAAAAAATAAAAAGCTCTCTTCTGTGGATGCTGGACCATCCAAATACTTGGGTTCCACCCCCCCCATTTGCATTAAATTCACAGAGGAAAAACAAATGACATGCTTCCTTCTGTTTAAGCCCTGGTAATTTTCTTCATGAAAACTAATGAAAGCATGAAGAATGTCTGCAGTATTTACACAAGGCCTTTTAAGATAAGATTCACCTTATCCACAGATGTTTAGGGTAGCCTGTGCAGTACATAGACATGACCAAGCGTTTATATGAAAAAGAGTGCCACAGTAAATGTAACTTTTTCCAAAAAGCTTTAGTGCTAAAGAGATTGCTCAGTGTTTACAAATGCTCATTGCTCTTCTGGAGGATCTGGGTTCACCTTTTAATACCCACATGAAAGCTCACAACCGTCCATAAATCCAGTACCAGCAGACTTGGCACCTTTTTTCAGACATCCACAGGCACCAGGAATGCACATGGCTTCCATAAGTAGATGCAGAAAACACACACTCATGCTATAAATATATAAATATTATATAAATATTAAATAATATTATGTTACTATAATATATTATATTAATATAAATCTACAGAAAAATGATTTTCAGTTTTATATTTCTATTTATATTTAATTTTAAATAATTAAAACAAACCTGAGTTCCATACCACAATTATTAGTCTGTAATCTGTTTAATTGGAAATAGATTCTTTTCTCATATATCCACCTCACAGTTTCACCTCCCTCAACTTCTTCTATCTCTCTTCTCCCACAGATCTAATTTACCTCCAGAAAGGGGCAAACTTCCAAGATACTAGAAGCAAACATGACAAAAACAAGACAGAATAAGTCAAGGCAAAAGCCCTCATATCAAGGCTAGACAAGAAAACCCAACAGGACTGAAAGCAGGCATGTTCTTTCACATATTCAGAGCTCCACTGCTCTCTAAAAGCATTTGGGTGCATACCCAACAGCCTACGGTTTGCCTTGAATTTGATAAATTAATAATTTCAGAGAATTTAATTCACTTCTCTGGATAGAATAGGGCAGTGAAAATTGCTAAAGAGAGATAATTACATTTAAAACATTTCTTCCACTTTTGCTTTTTGTCTACATACACACATGCACACGTACACTCACACACACGCACACGCACACACACACACACACACACACACACACACACACGATATGCCTTTGAAGACTCTCACTAGTCCATTTTTCTTTTTCTCCTGAAGTCATTGTGTCCACTTACATATACAAATATCTATCATAATTAACAATACAATTATAGGTCAAAAGTCCATGACTCCTGCTTTTCAAATACACAAATTCAAACACAGACACACACACATCATTGTGTTTTATGTTGATGTGTTGTAATATGAGATGACCTTTGCAATTTTTCCTTGCTCTAATTTTAACAGCAACACCTGCTCCTGTGTTTGCAAATATCTGGCATCCCACTTAATGTACATATTTGTGATGTAGAAATGTACTGTACTCATTTCTCTGAACATAAAACCACCACCAAATAACATATTTTCCTACTAAGATACATTCACTTTCCTTAAACAATGTTTGTTGTTTGTATGCTATTGACTAATAGCACAGTAGAAACTGTCTTGCTACTTTAGAGTCTTATCTGCTAAAGAGTTCTATGTCTAAATACATAATTAAATGGCCAGATAGAAAGCTTTGCTAACACACAGAATGTGTAGGGCTGAAACAGGTTAAAGTAAATTTTCGTATGTTCACAAAAATCACAAGACTAACTTGGCATGTTTATATTATATGTAATAATTCATTGTCAGTTAGGAAATACTAAATTTAAAGCACTTTTTTTTATTCCAAAGTTGTGTCGCAGGAATGCTGTTAAGAAAAATCTTATTATAGATGAAATCTTACAAACTGTTTTTTATGATGCTAAAGGAACCAAGGCATGTTTCATGAATCCTTTATCATAAACCATCTGAGAATAATATTTGCCTCCAAGTGTTTCTTTGCATTGAGAAGGAGCAAAGAGATGGTGCTCATGTCTATAGCACATATTTCTATTATTTTAACATATACTTACATTAATATACTATATAATATAATACTATTGTGCACAATAATGGAAGTGTATAGAAAATCTCCACAGACTCCTTTGCAAGATAAAATTTTCTAAATTTTCTCATTTTGACTCAGAATGGCCTGTTCATGCATGTCATTTCTGAGAGATACTCAAGCTCTCAGAGATATAACATCACTGCTTAATGGAAATCCACAGCATGCAATTGAAATCCATCCACAATGCAGAACAGTGACATATTTATTTCATTTGAAGTTTTGGTTTTTTTGGTTTTTTTTGGGGGGGGGTCTGCACTTTGACTACCTTTCCTCAAATAATAGTTTGGAATCTTAAAGTCTATACATGTGCTCTGTTTCAACATACACATCCAACAGGTGTGTTTGACCTCTGATTCTGAAATTGATAAGCTAGATAAAGAGCATTCTGTTCTGATTGGTGGGGACAGAACCAAATACTTAAGTGTGAAGGAGGTTGCTGTTTGGTACAAAATACTGTGGAAGAAAAATCATATTTTGGTCTGACACAATTATTGCTGTATGATTTGGGCTATTGCCACTTATTAATATCACTTTGTATGTCTCTATCATCTCCACATCTCTGACCCACCCTTCCCCGTACATTTAACCCTATCTGTCTCTGTTGGAAATCGAAACCTGATCTGGTGCATACGCTACCTCAAACTAGACCCAATGCTCTGTCATAGACTTCCAGTACACAGGGCGCTATGAAATTATCTAACGTAACTTATTTTGTACTAAATTATATCCCAGTTTGTGTTCTCTGGGGAAATATGAAATGAGTACTTGTAAAGGACTGTCCCTTCTGTCAATAACTATGTGGTATTTCGTCAACTGTCTAACACACATTAGTTGTTAACGATGCAATAAAACT
>OU015760.1:65897-91867 GCA_907169655.1 Acomys percivali | reverse complement strand
TCGTCAACTGTCTAACACACATTAGTTGTTAACGATGCAATAAAACTATGATATTAATTAGCCAAAGTTCAACGAGACTCCACAATTCAAAGGACAAGCCCCAGACAATTTCCTTTCAACTTTAGAGATCAATTGTAAATCTCAGAGTGCCCACTGAATCAGACTCATTAATTGATACCCTATGAGCATATACAGGGGGAGGTAATCCCTCTGAGGAACAGTCATAGTGGAGGGGAATAAGGGGAAAATGGGAGGGAGGGGAGAATGGGAGGTTACAAGGGATGGGATAACCATAGAGATGTAACAAGAATAAATTAATTAAAAAAAAAAAACTATGAATGCAATTTCCTAAGGTCTTCCCTCCAGGCTTTGCGACTTACTCTAGCAGCAAGCTGGACTCATAGATCCAGATGGATTACGAGGTGCAGAGGTTGAGGGCCACAAGCGTCTGAGGGAAAGATGAATCCCTGTTACATTAGAATATAGCGCACTCTCAGCCATGAGTGTGGCCTCCACCCATTGGTGATAAACTCAAACTCTACTTCTTTTATCTTGTGAAGGTAAGGATGGCGCTGAACGTGACAAGCATCTAGCTAAGCTTGATTTCTTCTCCTGATGACCAGAAGGGATTTTTCTTTCTTTTAAAAAATATTTTATTAATTTATTCATATTACATCTCAATGGTTATCCCATCCCTTGTATCCTCCCATTCCTCCCTCCCTCCCATTTTCCCCTTATTCCCCTCCCCTATGACTGTGACTGAGGGGGACTTCCTCCCCCTGTATATGCTCATAGGGTATCAAGTCTCTTCTTCGTAGCCTGCTGTCCTTCCTCTGAGTGCCACCAGGCCTCCCCATCAAGGGGACATGGTCAAAAATGGGGCCCCAGAGTTCTCATGAAAGTCAGTCCTCACTCAGTGGTGGAGAATGTCCTGTCCACCTGCTAGATCTGGGTAGAGGTTTCAAAGTTTACTGCCTATATTGTCCTTGGCTGGTGCCATAGTTTGAGCAGGACCCCTGGACCCAGATCTGTGCATCATAATGTTCTTCTTGTAGGTTTCTAGGACTCTCTGGATCCTTCTGGTTTTCCATTCTCCCATGTTTCTCTCATGTAAAGTCACAAGAGATGTCTTCCCCTCCCACCCACTTTCCTGGTACGTGAAGACTTTCATGAGACACGCCCCTTGGGCTAGTGTCCTGATTTAAATGAGTATATACTATTTGGGTGTTTCTGCTTCTGGATTAACTCACTCATTATGATCATTTCTAGTTCAATCCATTTGTCCACAAATTTAAGGAATTCCTTGTTTTTAATGGCTGAGTAGTATTCCATAGTGTAAATGTACCACAGTTTCTTTATCCATTCTTCTACTGAGGGACACTAAAAATGGGCAAGCTTGGATGCAGGCCGAATTGAAGGCCAAAGTCTGCCAATGCAGGACAAGCAAGTTCTCAATAGTTCCTGTCTCAAAAATATGTCTGTCAGATATACTGAGCTAGAAGGCTGAAGATGATGCTCCAATGTTACAGTTTTTGGTGACATCCTATAGAGACTTTAGGTGAGAAAAGCATGGGAGCATGGGGAAATAGAAGGATCCAAAAGGTCCTAGAAACCTATAAGAAGAAATTATGATGGGTGGATCTGGGTCCCGGGGTCCCGCTCAAACTATGGCACCAGTCAAGGAGAATATAGGCAGTAAACTTCGAACCCCTACCCAGACCTAGCCAATGGACAGGACATTCTCCACTGTTGGGTGGAGAGTGGGATCTGACTTTCACACGTACTCTGGTGCCCTTTTTCTGACCATGTCCCCTGGAGGGGGAGACCTAGTGGCACTCAGAGGAAGGATAGCAGGTCACCAAGAAGAGACTCAATATCCTAAGAGCATATATAGAGGGAGGAGGTCCCCTTCAGTCACAGTCATAGGGGAGGGGAGTAAGGGGAAAATGGGAGGGAGGGAGGAATGGGAGGATACAAGGGATGGGATAACCATTGAGATGTAATATGGATATATTAATACAATAAAATTTTAAAAATAAAATAAAATCCTTCTGAGCAATTTTCAAAGTCACAATAATACATTGTTGTTAACTGGAGTCATCAAGTTGTACAAAAGATCTCTTGACATTGCTTCTCGTATGCGATCTCCCTGGTCCTTTGCCTGCCCTGGAGCCCACTAACATACGCTTTTCTCCCATGAGCCCAGCCGTTTCATATTACACATATGGGTGAGATTACATGTGTTTGCCTTTCTGTGCTTCACATACTTAATTTCCTCCATGTTGCAAATGCCAAGATTTCTGTATTTTTAAGGCTGAGTGGAATTCCATCTTGTAAATATAACACATTAACAGAATTTACAACCTCTACACCAAAAAAGAAATCCTCAAAATATTATCAACAAATACATTCACAGCATGTACCACATAAAAGAAGGTTCTGACAGCCCCCAGGAAAAGAATAACTTACATATGAATATGATGAAGGAGAGAGAAGAAAATTTCTTTAAAGAACAAAGTCACACAATTCACCCCATCCCAAGTAAAATATATTAAGTTTCACTAAACAAAAACTAAATGACTAGGAGTTGTCATCTTTTCTGTGCTCTTTGCTAAGAGTTAAAATCCTACTAACTAGCGTTGAAACAGTTGTGGATTCTTTTATGCACTATTTAGGTTATACGTTAACTCAACATAAAATTTTGAAGAAAAACCTATTCTGTTTGCAACATGTATGAGTGTCTTAATTGCTAATACCCTTTCGAATATCAATGTATAGTTCTCATTAGTATGTGTTAGAAGGAAAACTGCATATTTGCTTGAATGTAAAAGTGTGTGTGTTCCTTCAAAGCTAGAAATTTGGAAAACATTAACTTTTCCTCATCATGGATTGCGAATAAATTGCATTAGAATTCATACTGCAAAATAATATGTGGTAGCTAAACACAATGAGTTAGGCCTTTGAAGCCTGTCATCAAAAATGTACACAATCAAAATATGTACAAAATCAACTGTTGAGTGAAAAGTGACAATTTACATTCGACTGTATGACTATGTTACTTTTCAGAGGAAGGTACATGAAGGAAGGAGAGAGTTTGATATGTCTTTATTTACATCCATCTACAAAGGCTCAGGTTTTCTATTTTTTTTAAACTTCTTTACTATTAAGTATATTTAATTGATGAGTGAAGTCATAAAATTATACATATCATTGGTGCACTGGTTCATGTATACATTAAATAATATTTAAGTTGTAACACGCAATCTCTAAAAAGGAATAAAATACGAACATTATTTTTATTATAAAAATGCCTCAAAGATTTAAGGATTTTTTTTCCTTAGGAATGAACGTGACTATTAAAGTTTTCCAACTATCTTTGAGAAAAGAGGTTTTTTTCCCATATATAGCGTAATGGTGAATTTCTAGCAAAGGTTAACTTCACGAACAATTTAATAATGCACATTTTGACTTATTTATATGCACCTTGAAGCTTTAAGGCAGCGAGGGCAGCTCTGCATTCCTCCCGCTTTCAGAACACAATCCTCCCCCTGACTGTGGTATTTGCATTTTAATGAGGTCCGCAGAGCAAGAGAGGGTGTTAGTTACATTTCAGAGCTGGAGTGTGCCCGGTGCTCTTCTCTGTCACCTTCCACACACAGATCAGGGAAGAAAAGCGGATTCAGCTGTAAAAAGTTTATTCGTTCTTAAGCTCAACTGGAACCTAGCAGAGGGAAGGATATACATGGGGACGTTTGCAGGAAGAAGAATTTTCTATTAATGATGTCTCAAGTGGTAGGACACTTTTCACTGCAACCGCACATTCTCCTCCCACTTTTAGAGGCAGTTTTGGTGTTTGGGAAAGACCCGAGATTTAATCCTGAAATACATTTCCTGTCTCGGTCCCTGTTCTGTTTGCAAGTTGTCACCTGAGAGCAGTTCATTGTTGAAGCTTGGTTGAGAATAAGATGGGGCTTGGGGCGGGGAGGATGGGCTGTGGGGGTGGTGGTGTTCAGAGTTTATTTTGTCCATTTTTCATGGAGGGAGCGAATTCCAGTGCATACTGCAGTAGATGCAGCACCACAAGCGATTCCTGTCTTTGTGTAGTTTTCCTGGTTGGCCTGGCTGCCCTCTGCTCCAGTGTGAGCCCAGCTGAGGCTCAAGGCCAACCATAGGTTCTTGTAAACAATCTTTTTTCCTAAGCTGCTGTGACTGCAATCCGTCAAGTTGAGCTTTGTCCGTGTGCTGGACAGCTCTCAGAATAAAGCGTTTTTTTTTTAAATTTTCTAAATATTCTCATAGATCATCCATCACCGTTCTGTCAACTGTTTGTCACACTTGCTGACTCGTGTCTGGTAGGTGTGCATGGCACTGACGTGAGTTACGTCCCCTCTAACCCTGTTGCCAGGACCTTGATAAGGCGAGAGTCATTATGCCGGGTCTCGTCCATTCCCTGTATTTCAAAAGCTCGTTCTTCTCAAGCTGGAAGAAAAAGCGTACACTGTGCTTCAGAAATGGTCAGGGCACAGCAAAGGCTCTGGCACACGACAAGGAAGCCGGAGTTAAGCATCATGCATGGCTTAGCACTTTGCTATATAACTCTCTCTTGTTTCTAGGCAGGCAAACTAGCCCACTGGTAGAACAGAACACTTTCAGGACGAAAAAAAAGATAAGCGTAGGCTGGAAGGTAGAAATTCTGTCTGTGTAGCGCATGTTATTGCTGTGGTCACACAGCATATGTGGCACTCTGGCTCCCGATAGGCATTTAAATATTGCAAGGATTCCTTAGATTTTTATCTCGGCTGAGACGCTCAAGTGACAGAGATGTGATGTGAAATAACACTTGCCTGATCAAATTTCCTCTTTTTACCCCGCCCCCCCCCATTTCCTTACCTGGAAATTTGACGGGTGTTTTAGTACAGAGATCACTAGGTGGATAAATCTCGAAGAAAGATTGATATGGCTGAGGCTTGTATGTGCTTTGTTTCTGATTGCTGAAGATTCCCCTAGAATATTGAAATTTTCATATTGAAACAAAAGTTACCAGGAAATGAGAATATGCTCACTCCAGACGCAGCATAATGATATTGAAAGAGCAACAAGCATGCCTACAGAATGGAGTTCAAGGTACACGTACCTTTCTGGGGTTGCTATAATAGACGTTTACAAACTAAGCAACCGAAGAAACAACAAGAAATTATGACATCTAAAGGTCATAATCCCCAAATTAAGGTATTAGAAGTTATGATTTATCCAGGCCCTATCTCCTTGACTTATCTCTCTGAGCCACTTTGGGGTCCTTTGAGTGTGTGTGTGTGTGTGTGTGTGTGTGTGTGTGTGTGTGTTGTGTGTGTGTTCCTAGTATCTCTCTCTCTCTCAGAATATCAGCCTTACTGTTATGTCTCCCTTCATCTTCACACCTTTATTTTAATACTCTTATATCTTTAAAATACCTTATCTCTATCCTAGGTCACTCAGTTATTCATCCTTTGGTTCCTGGCCCACCAGGCAATGTCAGGGATGGCCTCTCACTCATGGCATGGGTCTCAAGCTGGACCAGTCATTTGCTGGCCACTCCCACAATTAATTTCTGCACCACCTTTACCCTAGCACATCTTGTAGTAGGACAAATTGTAGCTCTAGGTTGAAAGCTGTGTGGCTAGGTTGGTGTCCCAGTCCCTCCATTGGGAGTCTTCCTTGGCTACAGGAGATAGGAGGTTCAGGCTTCATATCCCCCGTTGCTAATAGTCTTAGTGTCACCGTCATAGATTCCTAGGGGTTTTTATTGCCAAAAATGACTGATTTTTACAAAAAGACAATGAAATGATTCCTAGCGGTATTCTGCTATATTCATTGATTGGCACCTAGCCTAATTGTCATCCCAGAGGCTTCACCCATTAACTGATGGAAATAGATGCAGGGACTGACTACCAAACATATGGTAGAGCTTGGGGAATCCTGCAGAAGGGGAACAGGAAGGATTGTAGTAGCCACAGGGATCAAGAACACTAGAAAGACCCTCAGAACCAATTAAATTGGGCCGATAGAGGCTCATAGATACTGAACTGGCAATCAGGGAGCCTGCATGAGACTGACCAAGGCCGTCCACACATATGTTACGGTTGCATACCTTTGTCGTCTTTTGGGGCTCCTAACAGCAGGGACTGTCTCTGACCCTGTTGCCTGTCTGCTTGCCTTTGGGTCCCTTTCTTCCTACTGGGCTGCCTCTTCTAGCCTTAATAGGAGAAGAGGTACCTAGCTTTACTGCGGCTTGATATACCGTGGCTGTTTGACATCAGTGGAGGTCTGCCCTTTTCTGAAGAGAAATACAGGAGGAATGGTTGAGGATGTGGGGTGTGTGTGTGTGAGGAGTTGGGAGGAAAGGAGGGAAGAGAAACTGTGCTTGGGATGTAAAATAAATAAATAAATAAATAAATAAATAAATAATGAGTAAATAAATAGATGGATAAATGATAAATATAAAACATGCTTAAAATAAAAAAAAAATCTTATCTCTAAGTATAGTAACATTTTGTGGGCTGTGACTTTAGTATATGAATCTGGGATCTGGAGCCCTTCAATCAAGATTACGTATAGGGAGGCAGGCAGAGAATATGTACCAATAAAATGAATTTAAACAGAATACAGAGCAGATGTAGTATCATCCAGAGACACTAAAGGGATGAGAGATGCCAACTGAGGTGGAAAGTTCTTGATTGGCCATAATAACGGCTCCTCCACTACTGAACCTGGAGAATCTCTCCCCTTCCTGGAGAGATTTTATTAGGATAAAAATAACGGACACAGAAAAAAGCAACTATTGTATGAAATCTAAAAGCTACAGAAGTAGATATTGTAAAAAAAAAAAAAAAAAAGTAATTTAAAACTAAAGCACTTTTCTACCCTAAACTTGTCTCAGAAAATTCCCTGGAGGAGGTAAAAATTGAAAAAAAATATTTTATGGAAAAGAGGAGGAAGTCAGGAGAAGGAAGCATATTGTGGAGAATAGTCTACATTTCTAGAGACTGTAGTTTTGGGTGGAGGGAAGTTTATCTCTCACTGTCTCGTTTTGTTTTTCAGTACTGAGGATTCAACCAGGGCATCATGTATTCCAGACAAACACTTCTGCCTCTGAGCTAAATCCACATCCCATGATTTCACTACTTGGAATCAGCAACTTAAAAATAAACCACTCAGAAATTGTAAGGAACGCCTACTCTATCTTTTATTTGTTTTAAAATAAACTCCACAGTACAAGTTTTATGTAAACTTATGAAAAATATAGACGCAAGCAGAATGTATGCTTTCTATTTATTGTTTAGAAACCTCTACATTTCAACCAAAGCAATATTCCTTTCTTTTTCTGAATGCATTAAAAACCCCTCATTTTTTGGTCAGTATTATCTCACATGAGAAATGGTGGGTTTGTTGTTTATTTGTTAGTTGGGCTTTTTCAGTTAAATAGTGTGTGTGTGTGTGTGTGTGTGTGTGTGTATGTGTGTGTGTGTATGTGTGTGTGTGTGTATGTGTGTGTATGTGTGTATGTGTGTGTATGTGTGTATGTGTGTGTATGTATGTGTGTGTGTATGTGTGTATGTGTGTGTGTATGTGTGTGTATGTGTGTGTGTATGTGTGTGTATGTGTGTCTGTGTGTGTGTATGTGTGTATGTGTGTGTGTATGTCTGTATGTGTGTGTGTGTGTATGTGTGTATGTGTGTGTGTATGTGTGTGTATGTGTGTATGTGTGTGTATGTGTGTGTGTATGTGTGTATGTGTGTGTATGTGTGTATGTGTGTGTGTATGTGTGTGTGTGTGTATGTGTGTATGTGTGTGTGTATGTGTGTGTGTGTGTGTGTGTGTGTGTGTGTGTGTGTTGAGAGGAAATCCTATCAGTCATTTATCTCCATCTACCGTATGGGTCCTGAGGATCATACTGAAGGATTCACCCTTGGCAGCAGGTGCCTTGAGCCACTCAGTCGTCTTTGTGGACCTGGTTGGTTTTATTTTTATATAATTTTCACGCTGTATCCCATGCTAACACTGAAGTTAAAATTCTACTGGTTCCACATTCCAAGTACTGGTATCGCAAGTGTCCATCACCACATAAAGCTGAGAAGTATTTCTTAGGAACAAATTTCCTCTCTTTGCTCATGATAATCTGTTTATGTTTGATTTTTGTTGTTGTTGCTGTGATGTTTTGTTTTTTCTAGTTTGCATCTCTAGAAAAGTATGGATTCCTAGGTAAAAGAGATCAAGCATCCTGGATCCACATGAGCCCCTAATTTCCTGTCTTTTTGAACTTGCTCACCAGAAGCCTCCACTGGACCCCATCCACCATGCCATGCCCGGTGATGTTTCTCACTTATTTATTTATTTGTCTTTATGTTAGGCTACTACATGATTGACTAGCTTGTTACACAGCTCAAGCACTCTCGTGCATGCCTTTAGAAAGTGAGAAAACATTTCATTACAAGTTACAGAGACCTAAAATGTACTTTTTAAATTTTTAAAACTTTTACAAATTTAAAGTTAAAAAAAAAAACCTTATAGAGAAAATATGCAGTTAGTAGGATGATATTTTGAATAAGACAAGTAATTTACAGGCAGCACCTAGTATACGACAGGAACTTAATAAGTGGTTATTGACTCATAATGATAGTCTAGCCAAAACAGTAAAGTTTTAAAGAATTGAAATTCCTTGTTTTAATATATCTTTACTTTTACTATTCTTTTCTTAGAATTACATAAAAAGAAAAAACAATAACCATGGTATTTTCATAGCGATGCTGTTGTAATACATCAAGCATCATCCAATAATGGCAAAGCCAATGACTGAAAATGGAGGGAGAATGGACATTGAAAATTAGAGACGACGGTAGATAAATATCAGAAGAAAGATCCAGCCTTCAAATCTTTAAGGCAAATTTTGTCTTTGTAGGAGTGTATGTATGTGGGTATGTATGTATGTATGTATGTATGTATGTATGTATGTATGTATGTGCATGTGTGTATGTGTGTATGCGTGTATGTGTGTGTGCATATGCGTGTGTGTGTGTGTGTGTGTGTGTGTGTGTGTGTGTGTGTTTATAGGCCTTTCCCAAATTCTTAGGCAATGAGGAATGCGTTTCTATGCCGGCAAGACTGTTCTATGGAATCATAATTTTTCACTCTTAGAACTTTTGTGGAATTCTATTCAAATTTTCTTTCTCTCTGTTCCGCTCTGCGTTACCCCTAGTGAGACCCTGGCTAGCCACACAATACAGGTCACGCTGGTCTTTGTTTCCTACATTCAGCGTTTTCATTTCTCCCTGTCACCACCAACGGAAAGACGCTTCCTTGCATATTTTGATACACTCCCACATATAATTCTCCTTTTAGTCAGGTCAGCATTTCTATGAACCCTTTAGAGTGCTGAAAATGGACTCCGAGTAGCTTTTTAGAGCTTATTATAATGTAGGTGTGGTAGGTAGACTGTTAGAAAAGTCTGACTTGTAGTCTCATTCTTGTTGAAAAACCCTCACCACGATTCAGAATTTCTCCCACGGAGATGGACTCCACACCCCTGTACCTTGGATTTGGGATGGCCTTGGACTTGCTCTGGCCTGTAATGCGACAGAAAAGATAGTTTGAAAGTTCCCACTTTTGGCCTCAATGAGTCTTATCTACTGTGCATCCTGACTAGTCGACACACAGGCAGCCAGACACGAGCAGTGTTTTCAGCTCACTGGAGACATGGACCTGGATGAACCGGTCAGTTAAGCAGAGAAGACGTGACTGACTCCCAGACTCACAAGCTGAATGAAACGATTTTGAGGTGATGGCTCATCGTGCATCAAATGCTCACCAGAAGAACTGAAAGTCTCTAAAGTTCTCTTTATTTTCATGCAAAGTGTCTTGAGTCAAGTCTCATATCAATGCATTTCCGCTTAATCGATGGGTGATACAGTTGTTACCTACAAGTGTTTCAAATCCCTTATGAAAATGTACCCACGTCTAGCTTCTCTATTAATCACCTTTGCACAAGTCCAAAATGAAAATCCAGAAGGTATGTTATTTTCACTTAACATCACGCCTGTCCTTAACTCCTGTGGGTTCAGATATGAAAAAGGATCTGACAGGGAACAGGGTCCAGAAAAATGTTAATTTTTCTTGATGCTGTCAAGGAGAGAACACTGACTTGGTACCATCGCTCCTTTGGGTTCACAGCCAACCTGGGAATGAACAGCTGTTGTTATACAGAAAAATTCAGACAATATTTTGGAAGACTTTCTTCAGGGAAAATTAATAAGAAAATGGAGGAAAAAACCAAACTAAATGAAAACAGTTTTACATTAAAAGGAAATTTGGATATTTCAGGACATGTTTAATATACCTTCTAATATGATCCAAAGGGTTAAAAAGTAAACAAGACAGTATGGTCTTTAGTAAGGCATTTACAAGACCCAATGATGTAATGAAAGAGTGTGGGATCTGGAGTCGACAGGAGCATGTGTCCTGCTGTCCAAAGCCTTCTTGCATATAGACAGGAATGGCTGTAAGACACTTGTGGGTGCTCGGCAAATATTCAAACACATTTCTGCTTTGTCTGTAAACACTTGCTGATAGAGGCAATGTCATGAGCCTTGTTTTTCCTTTGTTCTCTCCGTCCCATGTAAAGCCACAGTCCTCAGAGGAGAGTGTTCAGATCTCAGGCATCCCTGAAAACAGAAGCAGGTGGAAGCAGCCAGCTGTCACCTAGTAAGCTTGACATGGAAGAGACTTGAAACTATTAAGGTAATTCCACATCTCTCACTACTTAATTTACACTATCATTTGTATTTAAAATGGCATTCTGTTTATATATAATAGCGTGTTATTGTCAAAATGAGTTAATGGGTACACTAACTCAAAGTGAGTTTCTGCTGTTTTAACAACTGAAAAGGAAAACCTATACAAAAAAAAAAAACGGTTTATGGACTTCTTATTATTTTTTAAGATGAAAATGGAAAGCATGAAAAACATTCAAGGCCTCAGCTATAAAGAGAGTTGAGCTGTGAATTATTTTCACTTTGTCGAGTGAGAATTAAAGTAATTAAAAATGAATCTTCTTGATGGATGAGTTCTTGTATGCTGGTTTGGAATGAAGAAATTTCAACTAAATTTCCTTTTACATTTAATTTACTTTCGGCCCCAATGAGCTATATATTTTGAAAAAATATTGCTTAAGTTTAAAGTACAATAATACACTTTTTTCTTTTTATTAGCAAGTATTAACTGTACAAAATAATGGGCTTATTACAAAATATTCTTCTAAGTGTGGAGTTCTCTGAATTCTAACAAGGTATTGATTCATGTAACTATTACCCAAATCAGAATCCAAGTAGTTTCATTGCTTCAGAAAATGCTCCCATGCTAGCTAACTCATACAGATGTTTAGTCTTTTTGTGTGTGTGTGTGTGTGTGTGTGTGTGTGTGTGTGTGTGTGTTGCAGGGATGAAATAACTGACCCTGGGTATTTGGTAAAGCAAAGGAGATTTATTTTGGATTACAATTTGGAAGCTGGAATACCCAAGCTGAGGAAACCACATTTGTGTCATAAGATGGTGAGTGTTTAGAGTGACATGGGCCTGTCAGCGTGTTCAGGAGAGATAATATACTTTCTTACCATAGTCCTTGTGAGCACCAATCTCTTCCTGGGGCATAAATAACATTTCCACGAAAGTATTGCTTTCTTCCAGAGAGTGGTACACTCAACGAACTAATCACTCCCAAGAGGTTCCATCTCTTAAAGATTCTACCCAATGCCCCTCAGGATTAGCACCTCAGAGAGCAGGCTTCTATCCCCATAACTCTTTACAGTCAAATTACATCAAAACCACAGAGATGGTCAAACACCAATCAGCAGTATGACTTGCTTTTTCTAAGATGATGATAAAAATTAGATGGCATGGGATGTGACCTCTTTTAGCCTGTCTATCCTGTACAATGTAGCTGTTATCTGGCAAGTGTGTCTTGAGAGTTCTTTTTTCATTATCGGGAGTACTATAGTATCATGTGAATGCCTTGTTACCTGTTTTTCTATTCACTGGTTGGAGGATAGTTTGCCTGTTTCCAATTTGAGTGCTTTTCACATAGCAGGTATACAAATGTCTCCATACAGACTCCCAAAATGGCTTTCAGTTCTCAGTATTCCATGGAAAGTGCCTGAAAATGAAATTTCTGGCTTCTCTAGAAGCCTTAAGATGGCTTTCCAGAGCAGCTGGAACATTCTAGTCCTCAAAAGCACTTTATAAAGCTATAACTTCTCCCTGTCACGTTTCAGCACGGCTTTGCTTTAGGATGTCCAGGACACCGAACATGCTGTACCTTTCAGAAATCCTTGAATCTCATCTTCTGCCCTTTAAAAAAAAACTGGGTGAATTTATTTTTGTTTGTATCTTGGTTGCTTGCATATTCAAAATGCAAATATGCCACACACAACTCTTACATTTTCTTTTGCCTAGTCTGTAGCTTAGCTTTTAATTCTCTTAAAATCATGACTGAATAAGTGTTTTGCAACTTGATAAAGTTTATTCCTTAGTTTTTTCTTGGACTACATATATTTCTGCTACCATGTTTAAGAAAGCTTGTTTAATCTAGAACATGATTCGTTATCTAAAAATACCTTCACTTGGCTGGAGAGATCAAAACATCAAGAGTTTGGTTACCAGAACCAATGCCAAAACCGACTTCCCCAGCTTCCAAGTTAAAAATAAATAAATAAGAATAAAAATACTTTTACGTTTGCCATTTAAATTTTTGATCACTTTATGTTTGCTTTCACGTAAGGCTGAGGTGGACGTCTACTTATTTTTTTTCTCTAACATGTGACTCTCTCTTGTCACTCTTGTTGAAAAGACTGTTGTATGGACCATGAGATTCCTTCCTAATTAGCTGGTCATACATGTGCAGGTCCCTTTGGATCCACTGACTTGAGTATTAAACTCTTATATTAATAATTACTGAGTTTTTATTGTAATGCTGAAGATTGAGTAGTATGATTGCCATCAAGTTTTCTACCATGCTTTTCTTTTCTTGTTTTTTTATGATTTATTTATTTATTTATTATGTATACAGAAGTTCTGCCTGCATGTACACTTGCACACCAGAAGAGGGCACCGGATCTCATCATAGATGGTTGTGAGCCACCATGTGGTTGCTGGGAATTGAACTCAGGACCTTAGGAGGAAAAGACAGTGCTCTTAACCTCTGAGCCATCTCTCTTTTGATTTTTCCTTTCTTGTTGTGTCACCCATGTCTCCCATTTTAATAATGATGTGACTGGGAGCAGCAGAAGCTCGTTCCCCACTTAGGGTGAAAGCAGCAGAAGGTACGGCAGCACGCAGTGTGGCTGCCACAGGTCATAAGAGTCCCCTTGATTCCTAACTTTCCAAGAAAAACTTGCAACGCTGTCAAATGTGTTTTCCTTAATCTGTGTTCATGTTGTTTTTCTTTCAAAATAATGCTTTTTCTCCATATTGAAATAGCTTTGCTCTCCTAGTCTTTGTCTATAGTGTTGCTCTCCTAAACTTTGTCTATTTTACCTTTTTTAAGTATTTCTGGATTTTGCTGATGCTTTGAAGATGATTTTCATTTCCGCATTAGTGAGAGAAGTTGGTCTGCAATCATCCTTTCCTGTGTTAGAGTCATCTAACTTTATACCAAGGGAATGGCGACATCACCAAAGGAACAGGGAACTCTCGGTTTGCTTCTGTTTTCTGTTAGAGGTGGATGAAGCTTCTGTCGCTTTTTCTTCAACTGTTTTGTAGCCATCTTCAGAGAAATCAGCACCACCTGAAGGTTTCTGGCTTGGAAGGTTTTAAATTTTTTTAAGTCAACTTCTTGATAGGTATAAGGCTATTTTGTTTGTTCAAATATATGAGTCACGGTCTTTTAACACATTTGAGGAGACTTCACATTTCATTTTCAAGTGTTTTTCAGAAACAATGCATTTTCCTGTTCTACATCTAATGACACAAGTCTTAAAACTTTTTGCATTGTATGTCATTCAAGTCCTTGAGACTCTAATTGTTTAAATATCTCTTCTCATTCAGATGACTTTATGGAATCCATCGTCAAGTTCTAAGTTTAATACCTTCATGCTTTTTTATTTCCACATTCCTCTTGACACCATACACAAGTTTCAAATTTTGAATAAAAGGTTTCTAATTTCTAAAAATCACTGCTGCTTATTTCTGCCTTTTATTTAATTGACGAGGCTTATTTTATTCATTATATTTAGCTTTTCAGGCAATTCTTGTAAAAGTGGCTTTAACATTTTGGATAAATACCCCAACCTCTGTGCTCCTTAGCACCGGCATCTGGTTATCAATTTCTACACAAGTGAGTGCCTTCCCCACTGCTTTGTATGCCCTGCAGTGTGGGGCAACAGCTCTGCATATTATGCTCTGACTCTCTGGGTATTCCCTTACGTTCCATCTTCTAGTGATGTTCACCCTTCCATCCCAGCAGTCAACTGACCTCATTGGCTTCAGATTGCAACCCTGACAGAGCTGATACAGGTAGGTGGTCTCAAGTGACTTTCTCTTTGTCTTGATTAGTCATGTTAACTGGCTCTGTTCTGTGTTTGGAGGCAATAGCATCATGACTTCTGAGTGCCGGTGATGGTGCTATTTCTCAAAATCGATGTGATGTTTCTTCCTTAAAGCCATTCAGTTCATGGTGGTGACTCTGGCCCCTCTTGTGAGTGCTTCCTGTCTTTCATCTCCCTGGCCTTTTTGTGTGGCCTGGGGCTGCACTCTTCAGTGCAGGCAGAAAGTTGGAACTCTAGGTTCTTCTCATGCATTCCCTACCCGTAACTCTTCCAATTTGCTGAGCCAAACTGCAATAATAAAATAAGGAAGGGAACACAGACGTAGAGGGTGGTACCCACAAAGTCCAGGCCCCTCTGAGTGGAAAGGATGGCTCCTCTTCCACGTTTGCTTGGCTCCCGTGGGTCCCTTTGTCACCGCTGCTGCTGTTGCAGCCGCTGTCACTGTCACCAGCACTGGGTTGACTTGAAGATGATGAAAGTGGAAGAGGCAAGAGGAAGGAGGGGGAGAAAGGAAAGATTTAGAGAGTGAGAGATGTCTGCCATTGTCTGAATGGGAGAAGACTTCTGACGTCTTCCTAGCCAGAACCTTTGTCCCAGCCGGACTTCTGCCTGGCTCTCAGATTCTCTAATTTTGACTTTTGGTCCAGAGACAGCAGAGGAAATGTGGTGAAACTCACTGGTGATTCAGTGACATTTAGAATTCTGCGATCTCTCCTCTTTTTGCTGCCTTTGCTTATGAGAATCCGCTTGCCCATGCCTTCTGCCCTTGACTTCTAGAGTCAACGGAAGAAACAGCGCAGTGTTTGCATCACATCTTACCTGGAACTGGAACCACAGTGAATCTCTTAAGAAATTTTTGTAATCTCCAATGAGACAAGATGAGAAATCAGAGATCTTCAGAGCAGGTGCTGTGGTTTGCTGCTCTGACTTCTGTCTCTGTGGCCTTTGCTTCTTACTGAATCATTGGGTCAGAGGAGCTGCCATGCCAAGAACATACACTTCAGCTCAAAACATTTGTAATTCCAGTTCCAGGGTACCTGACACCTTAGCATAGACATGAATGCAGGAAAACGCTAATGTACATAAAAATAAAAATAAATAAATCTTTAAAAATGACAATTAGGATCTTAATTTTTAAAATTCAGTGCCAAGTGACCAAACATAATCCACAGGGCAAGAGTTGACCATTGCTCTTGCAGTATTTTGTTATAGCTTGTGAAAGTATACAGCTCTAAATGAAGAAAAATTTCAGTACTACAGATATTTTTTAAATGCTTGAAGTTTGATTTTTGTGACAAATTTCTCAAAAAAAGAAATAATTTTTTTGTCATTAATTTAAAGGCAATAAATCAGTGAATGTGAGGTTTCTTTAATATTTTCACTCTATAAAATATGAAATTCCCCTATTGCATATAGTTTTAATCTTGGTACACTCAAAGACAGCATTACACACTGCCAGTCTGGAAATTTAAAACTTAGATTGTGTGCAACTTTTCAGTTGGGAAAAGTCATCAAGTCATTTGTACTGTCATATTTTCATTGGTCAGAGCGCATGGTGGAAATTCACGACATGGTGGACACCGAGGCCATGAAAATGTGAGTGCTTGTGTGCGTGTGAGAGAGAGGGAATGGAGGGGACTTCTAAACTTAGATCTAAACTTCTAGACCTCACAACCTTGGTTTCGCAAGTGTCTACACAAAACCAGTGCAGTTGCATGGAAAAATACAGAGGATTATTTTTATTATGACCCATTAAAAAGGGTTTTCTATAATGTGTTGTAGAGCCAGAATCCCTTTACTCTGCCCAAGCTGTCTGATTCCTTCGCTTGCATTAGCCTTCACCCCTGTGCATAACGCGTAGGGCACACCTCACCCCCACGATCCCTCCTTTCTCTGCCCTCTGTTACTGTCACTCCAACTGCCACCTCATCGGTGTCTCAGATTGCATGTATGTGTGGTCAGAGACAAGGATTAAATGCTCCTGATAGCACTATGGCAGAGTTGGCAAGGTTCTTTGCTGGAGCTTCTTGTGTGAGCTCTTTGGTCATCTACTTCGGATTATCCTGCTGCAAAAGCATCTGCCTTCACAGTTATTATTCTGTCATTGAAATCACATGACTGAAGTATCTGGGGCGAATTTGAGTACGGAAGGTGGAACATAAGATATGATATTACCTATTTTAGGCATACCACTGATTGCAATTTCACAGAAAGTGCATATCAAGCAATTGAACGTGGTAAAAAGAAAGAAAAAAGTTAGAAAAAAAACTCTAAATAAGTAAAATTTGTGCTTTGACAAAATGTAATACGTCATACAAGATTCTCCAGCTAAATATCAGTTTCCTACTCTCAAAGATGGGTTATTGTGCTAGGGTTACAGTATAAGTTCAGGTTTTCTGCAGGAAGCTGTGACTGTGCTATGTGTTTTCCCAACAGTGAAAAGGAGAGGAAGGCTATTTTGGTACATTCGTTAGCTTACAGCCGTGTTTAATGATGAAGGATGTTTCGGTTGTCTAATGTGATATGAGGGGCAAACCCCAGGGGGAATTATTTAACTATGGCTCCTGGCCAGGAACAACAGAGATGATGACCAATGGGAAATAGCTCTTTGATTCAAGTCCCAGCGTCTATGGAAACGATTATGTTTAATAAATTTGCATATAACATGAGGGACCTTTTAGCAATGAGCCAATGATTTCTATTTCTGGCCTGTGTTTTCTTATTAACATGGCAACGACTTATCTCAGCTTTCCACTAATGGGCATATACCCAGAGAACTCATGGCACAGCATAGAAAGAAGCATCCTATATTTATTGTTACTTCATTACTATAGCAAGGAGATATTACAAACCTAGATGTCCAACAGAAGCTGAATGGATATTGAAAATCTGCTCCACTGACAAAATGAAATATTATCTATTTCCAAAGAAAAATGAAATCACCAATTTTACAGGAATCATAGATGGATGTACGTACAGCGTATAACACTAATTGATGTTTCTCAATCTCAGCAAGAAAAGCCTACACATTCTCCCTCATATGTAGATCTTACCCTTTAATGTATATGTGTATACAAGTAAATGAATGTATGAGTTATACATAACAGAAAGAATAATAAAAGAAGATAAAAGGTTTACAGAGGTGATCACATATGAAGGGTAATTTGTGTGGGTGCTCTCTCAAGACATGGCACATTTGCAACACAACATAAATAATTCTTTAAATGGGCACTGCCTACATGTGATTCTGTGGGAAGCTGTTATCTTATTGTGAATCTGAATTTTAAATTATGTGTTTCTGTAAGAAGTCGTTCTTTTTAGGTAATACTAAGCTAATGATTTTTATCCTTTAAACAAGAATTTTAGGTATTCAAATTACAGAGTGTTAACATTATTAGAAGTATGCTTAAAATGTCATAATTTTTAGAATTCCTATGAATACAGATTTAGTGTCCCTAAATCTCAAAGAGTGACTTGTCCAGAATTTGAAAACACCAAGAAACTTGTCTGTTACTTTTTCTACTGTATGTTATCATTCCAAACTGTTATTGTTGATGGGTAAATGCACTGTTCTTAATATTTTAAAAAGACCTGAAACTTGCTGGAAAGAGATTCAATGTCTCAGAAGAAAAGGATGGAAGGGGGGGGAAGACAAATATAGGGAAGTGCTGTGACAGGATGAAGAGAAACAGGATGAACCCATGGGATTCTTCTTTTGAGAAACTTTCTTCATCTCTCCAACATACAGGAGGGCCTTCTGTATTGACAGCAAAGGCTGGAGAGCTGAGGCTGGTTCTGTGAGTGTGGTTTGTAGAAAGTTTCTTTAAAAATGCACCTTATGAAGGAGTGTTCCTCTCTCCCCACATCCTCTCCAGCATGTAGTGTCGCTTGAGTTTTTGATTGTAGCCATTCTGATGGGTGTAAGATGGAATCTCAGAGTTGTTTTGATTTGCATTTCCCTGATGACTAAGGAGGTTGAGCATTTCTTTAAGTGTTTCTCAGCCATTTGATAGTCTTCTGTTGAGAATTCTCTGTTGAGTTCCAAGCCCCAAGTACTCTGGTGCCTCACATTTGACTATGTCCCCTGGCAGGGGACATCTAGTGGCACTCAGAAGAAGGACAGCAGGTCACTGAGAAGAGACTTGATACCCTATGAGCATATACAGGGGGAGGTAATCCCTCTGAGGAACAGTCATAGGGGAGGGGAATAAGGGGAAAATGGGAGGGAGGGGAGAATGGGAGGATACAAGGGATGGGATAACCATAAAGATGTAACAAGAATAAATTAATTAAAAAAAAAATGAACCTTATGGTGACAAAGCATTGAGCAAGGTAGGTTATACTAGTAACTTCAGTTCAAAATCCTAAGATAATAAAGAGCTATATTCCTATGTCATAATTAGCAACCACGCTAATTGTTTGTGTGAACAAAAAGCCAGTCTCCAGTTACGGTCAGGACACTCTCCACACCTCAACATTCACTTTGTCTCTCTTGAGATCCATCCAGTAAGTAAAGCCCTTTCTGGTCTCAGTCAGTTAGGAAGATTTTTCTTAAGTCCTACCTGGCGTGCTTGGCTCTTCTGTTTCACAATCTCCCATGTTCTCAAGGGGAAAACACTGCAAAGCTTTCTTGTTTGCATTGTGTTGCTCTTACTTCTGCCTGTTTTCTTGTCAAGACACTTGGGCTCCTATCCCTGCATCTGGTTCTGTGGGTAAGCTCTGCTTTGTGTGTCTTCATATCACCGTTGATTTGCTCTCCTTCCCCTTTTGTTCTAGCACACATAATCTAATCTGTGTTATGTGATAAGACCAATTAGTCCCGCCCACTCAGCAGCCTTCTGTCCCTCCACCTCAGCTGCTCTCCTCTTGGCACTCCATCTTTTTTTAGGAAGTAAAGCTTGGAGCCAAATTCCCAAGCAGAATTCATTAGATGAATATGCAGGTCCAGATTGCATAAATGTGCTGGCATCCTCCAATGGAAATCAATTCAAGGATTCTGACTTGTCTCGTGTTTCATATTTGCCAGGAGATTTCCAGCCATAAAACTTCTTCACCAGCAAGAAAGACGTATGGGCAAGATGAAGGAACATGAAAACTCCAGAAATGGGCCAAATTAAATACAACAAATACAAGCAGGCGCCGCCATCTCTTTCTTGAGTATGATAAGTTATTGGCTACAGTCATTTACAAAAAGAACTTGGCTGATGTGACAGGTGTAGGTGGTCTGCAGGGTACAAATGATGGATGGATGGACAAGTCTTTCATAATCCATACTTTGGTCAAATATGTCACACAAACCAGAACAGAACCCCAAAGACAAGGCACAGAAACACAGAACAGCAGGTGGTATGCAGTTTTTATCAGTGCTATTATTACATGGCCAGATTGGAGCCATCAAAGCTGGGTACAGAAGGTGCAGGAAAACCTGGCCCATCAAATATTATGAGATAAAAGACAGAAAAGCTTAAGGTTGTTTCATTTAGTTTCTGCTATCTGAAGCAATCACACATACACACACACACACACACACACACACACACACACACACACACACATATATATATATATTTTGACCTCTAAAAGAAAATTGAATGCTATATAGTAATTGATTGTAGTAGTTGATTGATGGCTGATAGGCTAAAATTCAAAGCTAATACCTATAACTATTCTGACAGAAAGGCAGAAATAATTCTTTCTGGGCAATAGCCAAAGTAGACTATAAAATTCTTTGTCAATGAACATGAAGAAAATAAGTATTATTACAAACCCCCCTATTTATCTGTATTCATTAGGGACAATACACCCTCACCCTCACCACATTAGAATCATGGGTAGAAAGCCTTGAGACAACTTTAAATTTCCTACTAAATTCACAATTGCAAAATGAGAAAGAGAGAGGAAGGAGGCTGAAAATAATCACATGTGTAAACAATTAAAAGCCAAAAAAAAAAAAACAACTAAAACCAAAAAACAAACAAACAAATAAAAACAAAAACCTCACCCATCTCTTGGATTTGAACTCACAGGTAACGTGATGATATTTTATGTGTGTCAGTTATCTTTCACACTGTACATTTGAACTGCAGAGTCCCTTGTCAACTGTTGCCAAGACACCACTAACAGGACACCCCAAGGGATTTAATGAAGATTCTCAGCCCATGTCCTTATGCTATGAACACCATACCAATTACAAACCCTTCAATTTACAGTAACCGGCCTATATTTAATTTGATTTAATGCTCATTCCATAAGACAGTCAATAGTGCTTGGGCCACCAGAAGCAAGAAACTAGATAACCCAGGGTCCTGGGGAGAAACCAAATGAGACTGGTCTACTAAAATAACATAGCAACACAATGACTCCTTAAGACATTTTGCTATCCCCGTTAATCAGTGACTTCCTCAGACATCATCAGAGAAATTTCCTCCTGTAGCAGATGGGAACAAATACAATAACCCAAGGACAGACACTATCCAGATAGTGAGATCTTGGAACACTCGGCGCTAAACAGGATGTCTCCATCAAATTCTTCTCCCTCGGGACACAGAGATCCTTGTAGAAGAGAAACTGGAAAGAATATATGAGCCAGAGGGGATGGAGAACACCAAGGAAACAGGGGCCTTTAAATCAACAAGACCAAAGCTCAGATGCATTCACAGAGACTGAGGCAGCATGTGTAGGGTTTGCACAGCTCTGCGCCCGATGGAGTCCTAGAGCTGAAAGGAGAAATGGACACATGCTCCTACCCCTAACCCGGAAGCTATCTTCTTTTTTTTTTCATTAATTCATATTACATCTCAATAGTTATCCCATCCCTTGTATCCTCCCATTCTTCCCTCCCTCCCATTTTCCCCTTACTCCCCTCCCCTATGACTGTTCCTGAGGGGTACCTCCTCCCCTGTATATGCTCATAGGGTATCAAGTCTCTTCTTGGTAGACTTGGTAACCTACTATCCAGAAGCTATCTTCAATTGAGAGCCACTTGTAAGCAAAAGTTTCATTTTCTCCAGGGGAGTCTCCCTGAGGAAACAAACTACTCTTTTTTTTTTAATTAATTTATTCTTGTTACATGTCAATGGTTATCCCATCCCTTGTATCCTCCCATTCTCCCCTCCCTCCCATTTTCCCCTTATTCCCCTCCCCTATGACTGTTCCTCAGAGGGATTACCTCCCTCTGTATATGCTCATAGGGTATCAAGTCTCTTCTCGGTGACCTGCTGTCCTTCCTCTGAGTGCCACCAGGTCTCCCCCTCCAGGGGACATAGTCAAATGTGAGGCACCAGAGTACATGAGAAAGTCAAATCCCTCTCTCCATTCAAGTGTGGAGACTGTCTTGTCCATGGGCTAGATCAGGGTAGGGGTTTAAATTTTACCGCCTGTATTGTCCTTGGCTAGGGCCGTAGTTTGAGCGGGACCCCATGACCCAAATCTGCCTGTCATAATGTTCTACTTGGGACTCTAGATGAGGAAACAAACTACTCTTAAGGGTAGACTGACTGCGTGCCAGGCAGCCGATGTTTTGAACAGAAATTGTCCTCACTGGACTCCTTGGAGGATCCTTGTCACATAATGCCATGTCTGGGTTTTCCAAAATCTTTTTACATTTAAATTACAAATTCTTTTCTTTTTTTACTCTACAGGTCCTTTGCACGTATATTATGGATTGCAGTTTTGTGTTTTTATGGGATTCCTGAGCATACAAATGAATGAGTCTCTGAATCTCCATCTGCTTCTTATGCCTTTTCTTGGCCTCTTTTCCTTCTGTATGCTTGTATTGTCCCAGTCTTATATGTTAGTTTTGTTTTATATTATTATATTTCATTTATTATTATCCCTTAGAAATCTACTTGTTTTAAAGTCATAGACAGAAAGAGGATAGCTCCAGTTGGGAGGTGAGGTGGAAAGACACTGGGGGGAAGTAAGGGAGGGGAAACTGTAATGAGGAGATACGAGGAATAGGTCTATTTTAAATGAAGGAAAAATAGAAAATAAAACAAACCATTTATACACAATTGTGCATGTATGCAGGAAGATATCAACTCTGTCTTCACGTGTGATCCACTTTTCTCACTTCTCTAGATCTTTCTCTGTGTTTGCACTGGATATTATGTGAACTGGGATAGATACCTCACTACTCCAGAGAAACCCAGACAATGGGTCACACGGCAGGAGGATGGAAAGCACGCATATGAAGAAAGAAAGTGACTGGAAAGTAGATGTATTTTTAATAAATATCTTAAGATGGATTGTTGCATATGGGTGATAGAATGTAGTGTGGTCAGGTTTGGAATGAGGAACTCGAAGAATTGAACTATGTTGAAAAGAGAAAAAAAACTTCATTTTCACTCATAACTAAAATATAATTATATCACTTCCTCCTTCCTTTCCCTCCTTCCAGCCCCTCCGATATCTCTCTCCTCCCTTTCAAATTGACAGCCTCTTTTTCTTTGATTATGTTTGTTATTATTTAATAATAGTGACATATTATATGCATAAAACTATATATATTTTGTGTTGTATGAGTTTTAATCATAGTGGCTTATGTAAAAAGGATCAAAGATTCATTTTCTTTATTAATTCTTATTGTGTTAAAAATCTTACTATCTCGACTCAGGCACAAACCATCATTTGCGTTGATCTTATCAATTCTTAATGGGTCCTTCTATTACAGAGACAATCTCTGCTGTTCATTTTAATAGGATCCCTACACCTTTGACATCATTCTATAGGTGAATAGGCTGAAATTCTGGACAATGAAGATGAGATTCTTCAATTCAGGTCAATAGAAATTTCACTTCCTGAAACTGAAATCCCAAAAGCAAGAAGATAAGATGGATCCTGCAAGGCACTCACACCTGACTAGGATCTGTCTAGTCCCAGTAGGATTCAGGCAGCACCATATCAACAGAAAAAAGATAGTGACTGGCGAAAAGGGACAGGAGGACCCCCAAATAGTGCAGATCTAATATCGGGTCTGCTAATCGAGCCGTGGCATCCTCAATCTGATGCCCTAAAAGCTCTTCTTGGGGGAGCATTTGTCAGGAATATTAAAAGTGACGGTATCAAGGCCACTGGGGCTCAAATGCTACTTTCATGGATGAGCAGTTTGCTTCCTGGATGTTCAGAGGCTCCTTCAGTAACAGGCGTTTTAGGAGTAGGAGGAACAGAAAGGAGGATGTCAGAAAGAATTAGTGAGAAGCCCAGAGGGGATGAAGGAAGGGCCAGAAAGGGAGGGGAAACAGGGAGGGAACAGTTGAGGGTGAGAAAGAAGAACAGGAAAGACAGGGAGAGGAAAAAATAAATGGGCCATGAGTGTGGTCATAGTTTTACATGGTATGATACTGTCAAAGAATGTAAGAAGCGACAACATAGTAAAATAACGAAACTAAGTGATAACTTAAAACAAAGAGTTCCACACAGCTGCGTCATGGGAGTTTCGATGTCTTGGTGAGTTAGTTGCACCTGAGGACATAGGATTCCCTGTAGACACTGGATATACATAACCACTGAGCTGTTGTTGGACATTGGAGTTATTTGTAGTGTTTTGCTCTTACAGATAACGCTGTGGTGGATCCATGCAGGCAGTCTTATAGATAGTCTTATTTTATCACTTAAATAAATTGTAGTGGAATTTCTCCTTAAGAGGCATAAATATTGATCTATATTAAAATTTCTTCTTCTGTGAAGTTATATCTTCTCTGAACTTTTGTTTTATGACTTTTCTTACTCATTTTGATCTTTGCAATGTGATAGAAAAATTTGACTGCTCGATTTTCCGGCTTTTATCCATATATTTTAATGCCTTACTTTCTATTATATTTTCTGTATGTTTTAACTATGTCTCTTCCAGTTTCCCTATCACAGCCATTATTTTTCCTACAGATTTGTGCATTTCATATAAATTTAATCTACATGTTCCATTCTTCAGACATGTTACACTTTTCCCTTTTGCCATCATAATTATTATCTGTATTATACAAAATCGCAACAATTGACAGTTTTTAGGAGAAAGGAGTATGTTACTGCTATTTTCATTTTTCTCTGAGTGAAACTGAGCTTAAGTGGTAAAAGCGTATCCCTAAGTTATTCAAAAATTTGAGAGCAGGGCAAGTTCACTATCTGTAGTTAAATTCTTAAATCGGGCTCTTCGGTATGAATACTTACGTGGTACTCTGTGTTGCTTCCTATGACAGAATGTCCGACAGCATTGAAAACCTAATCTACTTCCCAGATATTTTTTGCTGTTCTTGTTGTTGACGAGAGAAAATATGTATTAAAGACAGGAAAGTACAATGTACAAAGTACACTCAGTAGGAGTGTTAGGCAGAAGTCTGGGATCTTTCCTTGATGGATGAAACCAGCTCACAACACTGTAGAATGTAAAATAAATCCACTGATGACTCTTGTCTTCCTCATCATTGTCAGGCGTTCCTACTGGCTGAACCCAATAAAAAAAAACAGGGGGAACAGAGCCCGCTGACACAGTGCATCGACTTACACAGTTCTGGAGCAGGTGGGAAATGGAATGGAAGAGGCAAGGAGAAGATTTCTAGCAAGCTCCATTTCCTAGCCTTACGCAGGACACACACTGGGACCGGAATGAGAGGCAGGTGACAGTTTTAAGAGAAAGAGAAGGAAAAAAAACCCTTTATTTTTCTAGTCTTTATCTTCTAATATTGCGCTCGTGTGTGGTTCATGATTCATGTAGGAAAACGAATGAGACGCAAGGACCCATTCCTTATTTCTTCACCAGATCAAGTGGTACTTAACAGGTGGCCAACAGTGCTGTTAAGTACTTTCACAGGCACTTGTCAGTATCTGGGAGGTCCTAGCCAAGCAACAACTCAGTCTTGGGAGTTAGTTTCCTGAATAGTTCATAATTATAAACCTAGATGCAAATTGAGGATTTGTGATTTTAGTTCATTATAACATCTGTGCTACCTTCCAGTCAATTAAACTACAAGTCCACATGCTGACTTTGTCATTCTGTCTTTGCTTCCCTGTGAGCTTAAAAAGTCTTCTGAGTGCATCTCCAAGGTCCTTTTCCCTCACTTCTAATTGATGTTCATATTAATACTAGTGATGTGGTGATTAGTATATACTAACTGAGCACAATATCTAAGCCTGGTGCTCTTTAAATAACTTTTAACTTCCTTAATAAGATAAAACTTGCAAGTCTTCTCAAGAATATGACTCTTGCCCTCATCTGAGATCACTGCTTGATTGACTCCACTTTATTTGTTTTAAGTCTCTCTCCATCTCTCTCTCTATATATATACACACATACATTTGAGTGCACGTGCGCACACACACACACACACACACACACACACACACACAGAGACACACAGGGGGAGAGAGAGAGAGAGAGAGAGAGAGAGAGAGAGAGAGAGAGAGAGAG
>OU015760.1:44955-60025 GCA_907169655.1 Acomys percivali | reverse complement strand
TTTTTTTTTTTTTTTTTGGTTTTTCGAGACAGGGTTTCTCTGTGTAGCCTTGGCTGTCCTGGACTCACTTTGTAGACCAGACTGGCCTCGAACTCACAACGATCCGCCTGCCTCCGCCTCCCGAGTGCTGGGATTATAGGCACGCGCCACCACGCCCGGCAACCAGCTAACTTTTTAATCGATATACTTTAAATGCTTTTGATGGACCAGAAAAGATTCACAATTATACAGTGCGTGTTTACCGTGTTTTTCCAGAAGGCTGTTTAGAGGAATACGACAAGAATAATCTCAGTGTGGGTCCAGGAGTTCTCTTAGTGCTCGCTCCCTTAAGTCCCTGATTGTAGGAGCTACTCTATGAGAGCCAAATACAGACCGACAGCACGGGAACAGCAGTGTCCATTGGTTTAGTGGACTTTAAAATGGTTTTCAACTTCAGTAGCTTCATACAAGGTGAAATATAGGCAAAAACTAAACAACCTTTGGACAGGGCCTGCGCAATGTGGAGAGTTCTGCCCACGGATCACAATGAAGGTGAGACAAAGTCTTCCACGGCTCTGCAACCGGGTGCTGGTTAATGGTATCCTTGAAGCTAGCTGTCTGTCAGCCTCTGAAGCACCACTATAATTAAGTTTCAAGACCTCACCCCATAGATCACTTAAGCAAAGATTATGGTTGGAAAGGTCTCATTGCTATGGATGGCATAAGTCGTCCAGACGTGCCCTCAAAGATGCTGCCTTAAATATCACCCTTTGACTAACTCTGAAAGAAATGTTTCAACTGGAGGCAGGAAGAGGACCCTGCTGAAGGTCTACTGAAAAAGTACGGTGTGCTTTTGTTTAAAATTCAACATTGTAAGAATAAATCCCAAAACTTAACAGTAGAGCAGAACAAAAGCAGTGCTGAATGAAGCAAGCACACTGTCAGGGGAAAAAGAAGGAAGTCTGCAAAGCCGTAGGAATAGTATTTTATTATTATGAACTTTATAGATGCTTGTTTGTATTTGACTGGGAGAGTGAAAGAAAAGTGTGAGTGGGCAGGGCTGTGGGGAGGATTTTGGAAGGGCTGGGGAAAGGTAACTCCTAATCAGGATATGCTGTATGAAAGGTTATATTTTCCATTTAAAAATAAAAGGAAAATAACAAATTACAAATGATATAATATTTAAATAGTTTTATGCTAAGAATCAACTGATTAATAAGGCAATTCATGCTTAATTGAATTCAAGGGAGAATTATTACCATATAAGTTATTATTTTTTTCAGTTTTAACAGATTTCTTTAAAATAAGTCAGTACTTTTCTTTTTTTAAATCTTGGTTCCATACCTCTAGGGCGGACTTCGGGAGTCTGCCTGGAACTCAGGGACTCTGTACCTGAAGTTGTCAGTGTTTGCCTCCAGATGGCAGTGTGTAGCAAGTAACGACCAGGTGCTTTGAGCTCAGGTGGGAAATTCTGGTGCATTAGAATAACATATGGAAAAATACAGAGGATTGCTGTACACACGTTTTTCTAAGTACTTTAAGTAAAATAACAAAAACAAAACAGTATTGAATCTAACGTGCAAGCAAGTCAGTTCACTGCCTCGTGTTAGTGTTTCTGTCAACTATTTTGCTATTATAATGAGAGCGAATCTTTCAATGGTAACTAAATTCACAGCACAGTAATCTCAAATTTTATTAAAAATAATTATCTGTCTTCAAGAAAGCCATGAATGACCATAAGTGAGCTTTGTGCTGTATATATTATCTGGAATTTTAAAAAGTTTTCCATGCCTATGTCTAAGTATATGAACCTTCTCTGTGACTCAGGATTGTTGTCAATGTCTTGAAGTGTGAAGAGCCATGTAAGTGCTCTTCCACCAGTCTTCAACTGTGTTGTGAACTTCCTGATGATAATGACACATGTGGGACCAGGATTGATGCAGCACTGTCCAACACAGCTGGGCCCTGCCCAAAGTCTTCAACCTGTAAACAGGAAATCCAAGTTGGAGTTCAAAGGTCAGGAAGTATCAAATAAATCTTCAGATCATTAGAAATCCATTTCCCCTCCAACACACACACACACACTGTCAAAAGCCACCAACACTTACATTAAATGGAAACCACCTTTCGGAAAAATCATTTGGTGGACACTTATCTGCTTTCTCCAACTGAACACAGAACTCTGGCTTACTACTATCTTGTGATACGTGTTTTTCATCTCGTGGTCTTGTGTTACTTAAGTAAGAATAAAGGTTATTAATGCATTTCTTGAAGCTGGAACTGTACTTGATCACTTGCAGAGGTCTCAAATTGGGTTCCCAGCACCCACATCAGAGGGCTCACACCTGCCTGTAACTCCAGCTCCAGGAGACCCAGGCCTTCTGCACAATGCCCCCTATACACGTAACTAAAAGAATATTAAATACGTTTTAAAAGACTGTATTTCCCGCCGGTACAGGGAAGCTAATTTACCTCACCGAGGATTCAAATCCAGAGTTTGTATTTCTTGAATAAGAAAGAGTGAGGGGACATCATGAAAACATCACTTTGGTGTTTCTGAAAATCTCAGTTTTCATAGCAAAAATTTTTGCCTCAGTTCAAGCATAGGGCATGTCCCAGCTTTCCTTAGGAGCGCTTACTTTTTTTTTGTTCATTTGTTTTCAGAATCCCAGAGTGATCTCTGTTCATGTTCTATTGGTCTAAACTGAAGGTGTGGCCACCGTAAACACTGTAGTGAAACAGTGCAATGAGTATCAGAAACTTTATTAAAATAGACAGGAGGCCAGGAGCAGCAAAAGTGTCAGGTTGGCTAGCCAACAGCTTCTGACAGAGGACCTCTGCCATTTTAAAAAAAAACCCTTGACTTTGAGCTGAGCATGTGCATTCCCAAACTAAGAACATTTCACCTTCTCTCGCAGCTCACAGTGGCTGCCTGTTGGTTTCCCCTGAAGAGCTACACATTTAAATCCAAGCATACACCATCAGGAAAATGTATTCTCCATTATTGTATGTAAACTGCATATATAATAAATCATTTGCACTATCTAAATGCATGTATACACTATCAGGAAATGTAGTATCCATGTTTTATTTGACCATTTTTTTACTTGAATCTGTCTCTTCAACTATATTTCTCCTTTTACTAGCTCAAAAGTAGTTGTGGTTAGAAAAAAAAACTTGAATTATAAAGTAATGTTCAGAAAAGAATCTGATTTTAGTGAGCTGACCAGATAATAGGACTCTGGGTCAGAGACACAGTCCAGGGAATGATCCCTTTGACCATTTGCCAAATTTTTATACTTGCAGATAAATAAACTCCTGTTTTGTTGGAGTGAGTTATCTGCGTCCCTTCCCACAGGATATACACATATCCCAATGAGTGCAACATTTTACCTTATTTGGAAAGATCCTTGGAAAGTGTTACACATATTAAACTTCTTGGGGGCGAGAACGTCCTGGGCAGGACCTCAATCCAACGACAACTATCCGTGTAGGAGAACACATAAACGGGACTTACATGTGCAGATGGAGGAGACTCAGAACACAGAGCGTGGGAACACAGAGTGGTGGGAAAGGAGACAGAGGCTGGAGAAAGTCCTCAGAGATTGTAGTAAGTCAGGAAGAAATCCCCGTGTCTCTAAACGGAGCACAGCCATGAAGACAGCTCGATTTTGCATTGGTTTGTTTGTTCATATGGCAATAGGTCATAATAGGCAAAGCTCATAATTTATCCTGGGATGGTTAGCACACACTGCCATGTCCGGTCTGATACCAGGTAATGGCCACCCCCCCTCCCTGGCCGCGAACAGAATAAGCACCTGTGTTCACCAAATTTGTGATAACTTCATAGAGCAACATTAAGAGCTACGCACTTGTTTATGATGCTGGGTCTTTTTTTTTAACAACATGTCTTGCCTCTTATAAAGAAACCTAAGTAATGCTTTCCCAAATGTATTAAAACCTTGAAACCAAAGACTAGATCTTAAGTTTATTTGTACACTTCCATGGAGTAGCAGACAGTACATATGTGGATAGTTTTTAGTGGCATGGCATTCACGTTGCAAGCAACTCATGAGGGTATTTAACAGAGACTGTCCCGAATAAAGCTTGGAAGAATTTCAAGAATTATTTGTATTAATTTTCATTACCACATTGCCAAGTATGGGTGCTGAAGTAGGTGAAAGTAAAAGAAAACCTGGAGAGAGGAGTCCAAAATTTGGATATGCTAATGTGCTAATTTCTATCTCAAGGGTTAGTTTATGTTGTGACTGAAGTTGTAACTTCCCTCCAACTTGCCAGTACTAAGTAAAATACCCAGCAGGTTGTCTGCTTATTCACGTTTCACCTGCCTTCTAAGCTAATTGTTTTTCCTCTAGTTTCAGAATCAGGAAGGCTTCCTCCAGTCTTCTGTACTGCAGGCATGTAGTTTATTGGACTTGCAAATTAGTAGAACCACATTCTGGTTGTTGTTTTCATGAGATCATTCAGTCAGTCAGGTACAGAAATACTCAAGTTAAGTTGCCTGATTTTCTGCAGAAATGAGAATAAGAGGGTTCTACTGACTTGCTGGTCCTCATGAAGACCACACCAATGATGGGAACTTTACAATATTGATCTTTGATTGGAAGCTTCTTTTAATGGTGCCTCTGGCATATAGCAGCAGCTTTGGAGTGTTAAGCCATGCTATTGAGCCCAAGCATAACATTTATCTCTGCCGAAATGGTGGTCTTGTTCATGGGCTCATTTGGATATGAAACGTGTGCCTGAAGAAAGAGGTTGACAGCGCATAGAATGGGTCATCTGATTTACTAGATTAGTGAAGCCTTCTGCTGAAGTCACATCCCATGCCCGTTTGGAGAGATCCAGCCACAGGCTTCTTCCACAGATGTCTTTCTCACTGACTTTGTTGCTGTAGCCCTCCAAGTCACTGACCACTAAGACAATCTATTGGTTATAGCCTACGAGTCAGTGAACATCAACCATCTTTCCTCCCAAGAAAGCTGTATTATCAATAATTAGCTATCCCTTTCTGAGTGGCCCCAGCATAGCATGCAGAATCTAGTGTAAGCTGGCTCAAGTCTTCTCTTCCTCATTATGTCTAGAAACAGAGAAGAAGCCAGATGTCTGAGAATGTGTTATGTTAAAAAATTATATTTGTCTCCTTCCCTTGAGAACATGTCTAGAGTACATCCACAATCTTTTTGTTGGATATAAAGTGTGAGGTTCTGATGGCAATGTGTATCAACATTTAAATTACAGAGACGAGTTCAGCTATTGGGCTAATGACTAACGTATACTATGCCTAAGTTTAATTTTAAAAGTCTTGTGTTTAAGTCCAGATAAAATTCTGTAGTAAATGACACTAGAAAATATGCTTCCAAGGGAAGAAAAATTGAAAGAATTAAATTTATTAAGAAGTGGCATGGAAAATAATTTTTAAAAATGAGTTTGCTTGATGCCAGACCAGTCCTGCATGGCTCACGATGGTTTATTGGAGAGGCTGAAGCCTGTCTCAATCTCAACAGTCTTTCTCTAGTGCCAAGTTGGTCCCAAGGAGAGCTCTTCAGGAGGCACATTCATTCTTGAAGGCATTGGGAACTCATTTAATACCATGAAACAGGCTGATTATTTCCCAAAAGCAATACTACCACCTACCTGAAAAAAACTTTTCATACAGAATCCCACAGTTTAAACTAATTAACTTTTGCATTATTTAGCTTAATGTACATCATTACAGTCAGATTTTTTCTTTAGTGCCATGGAGAATTCAAATAATAATGCCTTGTATTTGTAAAGAAATTAATTTACAAGCCCCCCCTTACAATGTTGCTGGATTCTTATATATTTATTTATTAATATATATATATATATATATATATATATATATATATATATGCAAACACACCAGTGTGTATAGTAATTATACAGCTAGTATTGTAAGAGCAAAGGCAGAATCTGTCAGATTTATGCTACTCCCCATGTCTAGTGCACAGCTAGGAAGAGGAATGCAATTATTTGTAGGAGCCAACTCATTTAATCCACAAAATAAGCCAAACATCTGCTATCCTCATTTTACAGACGAGGAAAGTCAGGCGACAGAAGGTGGGTTGCCGAGCATCACACAAGAGGTCCTGATGGAGCTTGTTTCTCCTCCCCGACCTCTTAGGTCACATTTTTCATGTTTCCAGTGCTTCTTCTCCAAACTGTGTTCTCTGTTCTCTTCCTCACCCTCCCCTCTCTCTTCTTGTTCTAAGTTAGGCTTACCAACATGTAAACAAACAGCGCCATCTCCAATTGAAACTACAAAACGAATAAACCCCACTTGGCCCCATATGCACCTCTATCGCCTACTTATTTGTTTTTCCTTATAGCAATATATCTTCCAAAAGAACGTCTGCATTTCCTACATCCTCCTGTTCCTTGACTTGTATTCTTTCCACAATCCACCCCCCAAGACTCACTTTAATGACTCATGTCTAGCTGTGTTCAGCTCAGCCACCAGAAGAAGAAGTCTGGCATCTACAGGATATAGAGTGAAGGAAAGAGAAGACTTATCTCACCCGGAAAGGACATCCTTTTTTTCTAGAATCCTCATGGTCTGAGATGTCCTTTCCGTGGCAGAATGGCTGGGAGGCAACATCTTGGGCATTTTCAGTGGCCGCCATAGGGCCAAGTTCAAAGCCAAGGTCAAAGTGCCAAGTTCAAAGCAACCTTGATACAGTTTCTCACTTTGTCTTCCTGTGCCCTTTGGATGACAACACTCTCCTAGTTTTTCTTCTACTCTACCATCTTCCATGTCTTCCTTTACTAGGGTCCTCTCCGGTGGTACAAAGCACTGGTCTGTTTCTTCTCTCTTGTACAGTTTCCCCCTCTTTTTTTTCTCTCTTTACAGCACCTATGCATAGACCCAGGGCTGGTGCTAATGTATTCACAGATGTGAAACCTCTAAAGAAAAAGGGAGTTACATTTAGTTAAAGCATTATCACATTGGGTAATTCCAAGACACAGGCCACCTGCCACAAGGCATCAGACACTTCTAGAAATTACTGTCAGAAGTTTTATGGTTTCCAACAATTATACAGAACCAACAATTCCATGCTGTGATGAAATGTAAGAAAGCCAGATTATTGCCCCCGCTTCTTACATAGTGTCAATAGAGTTGTCTACTTACACACTCTTTGATATTCAAAACGAGTTTTGAAAACCCTAGAATTTATACCTTTGTGTATGTCTCTCAGATCTTTCTTTTGTAAGAATTTGAATTTTGCTTGGAAGGCTTGTGTTTTTCAAACAAAGTTGAGGGAGGTAAAAGGCACATCTCTTCTGCCAGAAATTTTACGGTAAGGAAATATTTATTATGCAAGTTCATATTATCTTTTGCAACTATACTAATATATTTGAACTGACTCATCTTTAACTGGAAAATGTAAAAAGGACCTAAAACATCTTCGCACTCTGAGGAATATTCAGATATTTAGGATAGCTTTAATTTTATTCACAATTCTCCAAAATCTTTGCAGGAATGTTATCTCGTCGCACACTTTAAATTTCTTTTTCTAGTACCCACATCCTGAGGCATGCATAAGTGATCTCCCAAACTATCTAAGGACAGAAACACCAGAAGAGAGCAAAGATATGAAATAATATCAGAGTAGGTTTAAGCATTCTCTGTGAGCTGGGGTCAAGGGTAGAGGATTAATAATCTCCCTCTACTGAACAAACTAACTCAGATGGAATGCCAGGTCTCTACGGAAGGGATGTGCAGCACAGGTAAAAAGTAACAGCATCTGAGCACTCTAGCCTGGAAGTTTAAAGTATAGGACATGAGATGACGCAAAGCATATAGTTTCTCATTTCCTGGTGAGACATCGAGGGAACCAAGATAAACTGCATTTGAGTGTGAGAGGAAGAAAGACTGAGGAGGTGATATTGCATGGATTATGGGAGGAACGGATGTTGGTCCTGGACACCAGCCTATTTATCAAGCGTTTAGCCACAAACTAGTCTGTTAACCTCTCAGAAGCTTTCAGCTTCCTTTTCTGTAAAATGGGATTAATGACAGTACCTACTTGGTAGGGCTGTTAAGAAGAGTCCATGTTAGAGACAGCCCCCACTCCCCTTACTAGAGGATTCACATGAAGCCTGTGCTGCCCAATCAGCTCCATGTGTGTAGTTGGCCGAGATCTAGTCCATGCACGCTCCTCAGCTGGTGCTTCAGTCTCGGCAACCTCCTCTGGGCCCTGGTTAATCGTGCTCTTGGTAATCTTGTGGGGCTCCTGTCCCTTCCAGGTCCTTCTATCCTTCCCCTCACTTTTCTACAAGATTCCGTACGCTTGGCCCAACGTTCGGCTGTGAGTCTCAGCGTCTGTGTCCAACCACTTTTGGGTGGAGCCTCTCGGAGGACAAGTGTGCTAGAGAACCCTGTCTGCACGCAGAGAAAAGCATCGTTAATAGTGTCAGAGGTTGGCTCTTCCCCATGAGGTGGTTGTTGAGTTCGGCCAGGCTTTTGTTGGGGATCCCCTCAATGTCTGTTCTATCTTTATCCCTTCTCATCTTGCATGCAGGGTAGATTTTGGATCAAAAATTTTATGGGTGCTCTCCTCCCTCTGCAAGAGTCTTATCTAGTTAGAGGATGGTCTCTTCAGTCTCTATGATCCTTATCACTAGGAGACTCTAGATAATTTCTTGATGAGATGAAGAGAGGCAAGATGTCTCTGGTATTTTATTATAATTAGCAGCTTTTCTAGCTCTGACATCATAGGCGGATTAATAGTATCTCCATCATATTGTGGCAACCATATTCGCTGATGTGTGTGTGTGTGTGTGCGTGGTGTATGTATATATTATAAATATACACTTAAGGCATAAAGATCATCTAGACACATGTTGTTACGCTAATAGATGGAAAAATCGGCCGTTTGTCTTTCTCAGCCTGTGAACTTCATCCTTAATGAATCATCATTACATGGATAATGTCATCTCTGAGACTGGAGCTAGCACAACCTCTCCCCTGATGGCAGCTCTGGTGTTTCCCAGTTCTTTCTCCAACACCCATTTTCCTCCAGATAAGGCTTACTAGAAGCACAGTAACTCTGTTACGGCATTCTCCATGAGCCTCCATGTAATTCCATAGATTGTCATCTCCAGTTTCACCCATCTCCATGGCATCTGTTGGGCATACACTAGGTGCCTAACGGTGTGATAGCCAATTCATAAATATCACTGTAGTTAAGCCCCATAAAGATAAACATTTCAGTATTTCCATGTAGAAATTTTGAGCTCAAAGACATTATCTATCTTTATTTCATGCTATTAGCTGCTCAGTTGTAGACATTATTTTGAGTCAAGAAATTCAAAGGTGCCAAATGACAGAAAAATCAAGTTTTATAAAATGAACATTAAAAAAAATCGCTTTTTATACCAAGCTGACTTTTTAGAATTATAATAGACACAATGGTGATATGCATATATAATTCTGTAATATAACACAGTGTGGTGCAAGCAATGAGTAAAATAAATATAATAATAAAATATAAAAAGTAGAAGCTACTCATCTAACAATAGATGAACAAGCATGAAATGTTGTCCAAGCTATGAACAAAATAAACGTAATAATAAAATTTAAAATGTAGGAGTGACTCATCTACAAATATATGAATGAATTAGCAAGTGCTGTACAAGCAATGAATGTACTAAATATATTAATAAAATTTAAAATCAGAAGCAACACATGTACCAGTAGATGAATGAAGTATCCAGTGTGGTCGAGTGATGAACATTATAAATATAATAATCAAAGCTAAAAAGGAGAAGCAACTCATCTACCAGTAGATGAATGAAATATCAAGAGTTGTCCAAGAGATGAAAACATAAATGGAATAATGAAATTGAAAAGCCTAAGCAGCTCATCTGCTGATAGATGCATGAAGTATTAAGTGCGGTCCAAGCAATGAATAAAGTAAATGTAATAATAAAATTTGAAAAACAGAAGAGACTCATCTACCAATAGATTAATGAAGGATCAAGTGTGGTCCAAGCAATGAACAAGATAAATGTAATAATAAAATTTAAAAAGCTGAAGTGACTCATAAACCAATCGATGAATGAAATATCAAATACCGTGCAAGAGATGACAAGATAATGTAATAATAACAATTAAAAAGTAGGAGCGACTCATGTTCCAATATTTGAATGAGGTATCAAGTGTGATCCAAGAGATGGACAAAATAAATGTAATAATTTAAAAAGCAGAAGAGAGTCATCTACCAATAGATGGATGAAATATCAAGTGTGCTCCAAGCGATGAACAAAATAAATGTGATAAAAAATTGAAAAATCAGAAGCGAATCATCTGCCAATAGATGGATGAAGTATCACTTGTGTTCTAGCAATCAACAAAATAAACATAATAATAAAATTATAAAAAGAGAAGCGACTCATTTACCAATGGATGGATGAAATAGAAACTAATGTCCAAGCGATGAACAAAATAAATATAATAATAACATTTAAAAAGCAAGAGCGACTCATCTACCAAGAGAGAAATGAACTATCAAGTGTGGTCCAAGTGATGAACAAATAAAATGTAATAATAAAATTTAAAAAGCAGGAGCTACTGATGTAACAATAGATGAATGAAATATCAAGTGTGGTCCAAGCGATGAATGAAATAAATGTAATAATAACATTTAAAAAGTAGACCCGACTCATTGACACATAGATGGATGAAGTATCAAGTGTGGTCCAAGCTATGAACAAAATACATGTAATAACAAAATTTTAAAACAGGAGCAACTAATACACTAATAAATAGATGAAGTATCAAGTGAGGTCCAAGCGATGAACGAAATAAATGTAATATGAAATATTTTTAAAAAGGAAGCAACTCATCTACCAATAGATGAAGTATTAACTATTGTCCAAGGGATGAAAAAATAAACGTAATAATAAAATTATACAAGCAGGAGTGACTCATCTACTAACAATAGATAAAGTATCAATTGTTTTCCAAGCAATGAACAAATTACATGTAGTAATAGAGTTTAAAAAGCAGAAGCGAATCATATACCAATAGATGGATGAATTATCAAGTATGGTCCAAGCGATGGTCAAAATAATTGTAATAATGAAATTTGAAAAGCAGGATCGATTCATCTAGAAATAATCGATGATGTTTCAAGTGTGATCCAATCGATGAACAAAATAAATGTAATCATAAAATTTAAAATGTAGAAGTGAATGAAGTACCAAGTGCGGCCCCAGCAATGAACAAAATAAATGCAATAATAAAGTATAAAAAACATAAACGACTCATATACCAATAGATGAATGAAGTATCAAGTGTGATCCAATCGATGAACAAGAGAATTATAATAATAATAATTTTAAAAAGCAGGAGCGGCTCATCTACCAATATTTGAATGAATATCAAGTACAGTACAAGTAATGAACAAGATAAATGTAATAGTAAAATTTAAAATTCACTAGCAATTCATCAACCAATAGATGAAATATCAAGTGTGGTTCAAGCAATGAACATGATAAATGTATTAATAAAATTTAAAAAACAGGAGCAACTAATCTACCAATAGAGGAATGAACTATCAAGTGTGGTCCAAGCGAAGAACAAAATAAATGTAAAAATAAAAGTAAAAAAATGAACAAAATGAATTTAATAATAAAATTTAAAAAGCAGAACTGACTCATCTACCAAAAGATGGATGAACTATCAAGTTTGGTGCAATCGATGAACAAAATAAATGCAATAATAAAATTTAAAAAGAAAGAGCGACACGTCTACCAATAGATGAATGAAGAATCAACTGTGGTCCAAGTGATGAACAAAATAAAGGTAATAATAAAATTTAAAAAGCAGAATTGACTCATCTATCAATAGATAAATGAAGTGTCAAGTGTAGGCCAAGTGATGAACAAAATAAATGTGATAATAAAATTTAAAAAGCAGAACCAACACATTTTCCATTAGATGGATGAAGTATCAATTTTGGTCAAAGTGATGAACAGGATAAACTTAATAATACAATTTAAAATGTAGAAGCAACTCATCTACCAATAAATGAATAAAATATCAAGAATTGTCAAAACAATGAACAAGATGAATGTAATAATAAAATTTGTAAAGTAAAAGCATTTCATTTACCAATAGATGAATAAGGTATCAAGTGTGGTACAAGCGATAAACAAAATAAATGTAAGAATAAAATTTTAAAAAAAAAAGAAGAGACTCATCTACCAATAGATGAATAAAGGATCAAGTGTTGTCCAAGTGATGAACAAAATAGATGTAATAATAGAATTTAAAATTAAGGAGCGGCTCATCTACTAATAGACAAATGAAATATGAAATGTGGTCCAAGCTATGAAGAAAATAAATGTAAAAATAAAAGTTAAAAATTATGAGCGACTCATCTACCCATAGATGGATGAGTATCAAGTGTGGTCCAAGTGGTGAACAAAATAAATGTAATAATAAAATATAAAAAGCAGAACCAACCCATCTACTAATGGATGGATGAATGAAGTATCAAGTGTGGTCCAAGTGGTGAACAATAAATGTTATAATAAAATTTAAAAATTAGAAGCAATTCATCTACCTACAGACGCATGAATGATCGTTTTCCAAGTGCTGAATAAAATAAATGTAATAAAAATATTTTTGAATCAAGAGCGAATCATCTACCCTGACATGAAAGAAGAATCAAGAGTGGTCCAAGGGATGACAAATTAAATATAATAATAAAATTTAAAAAGCATAAGTGACTCATCTATTCAAGGATGGATGAAGTATCAAGTGTGGTCCAAGTGATGAACAAGATAAATGTAATAATAAAATTTAAAAAGTAGAAATGACTCGTACCAACAGATGAATGAAGTATCAAGAGTGGCCTAAGCAATAAACAAAATAAATGTAATAACAAAATTTAAAAAGCTGAGGCGTTTCGAAGCGATGAACAAAATAAATATAATAATAAAATGTAAAGACCAGAAGAGATTCAATTACTAATAGATGAAGGAAGTATCAAGTGTGGTCCAAGCAATGAACAAGATTAATGTAATAATAAACTTTAATAAACAGAAGCGACTCATCTATCAGTAGGTGGGTGAAGTATCAATTGTGGTCCAAGCGTTGAACAAAATAAATGTAATAATAAAATTTAAAAAGAATCGACTCATTTACCAATAGATGAATGAAGTATCAAGTGTGGTTCAAATGATGAAAAAAGAAATGTAATAATAAAAATTATATGGTAAAAGTGACTCATCTACCAATAGATGGATGAAGACTCAATTGTGGTCCAAGCGATGGGCAAAATAAATGTAATAATAAAATTTAAAAAGCAGGAGTGAATCATGTACCAATAGATTGTAGAAGTTTCAAGTGTGGTCCAAGCAATGAACAATATAAATGTAATAATAAAATCTAAATACAGGAGCAACTAATCTACCAATAGATGGATGAAGTATCAAGTGTGGTCCAAGCGATGAAAAAACAGATATGATAATAAAATTTATAAAGTGAAAGCGACTCATCTAAAAAAAAAAACGGATGAAGTATCAAGTGAGGTCCTAGCGATAAACAAAATAAATGTAATAATAAAATTTAAAAAGTAGGAGTGACTCAACTACCAATAGAATAATGAAGTTTGCTCTGAGCGATGAAAAAGAAATAATAATAAAACTTAAATATTAAGAGCGTCTCACCTATCCATAGATGAATGAAGTATCAAGTGTGGTTCATGTGATGAACAAGATAAATATAATAATAAAATTTTAAAATCACAAGCGTCACATCTACCAATTGATGAATGAAGCATCAAGTGTGGTCCAAGCCTTGAACAAAAGAAATATAATAACAAAATTTAAAAAGCAGAAGAGATTCATCTACCTATAGATGGATGATGTATCAAGTGTGGTCCAAGGATGAACAAAATAAATGTAATAATAAAATTTAAAAAGCAAGAGCGACATATCTACTACTAGATGAATGAAGTCTTGTCCAAGATATCAAAATAAAAAATGTAATAATAAAATTTAAAAAGTAGAAGCGAATAATCTACAAATAGATGAATGATGTATCCAGTGTGGTCCAAGTGATGAACAAAATCAATGTAATAACAAAATTTAAAAAGTAGAAGCGAATAATCTACAAATAGATGAATGAAGTATCAAGTGTGGTCTAAGTGATAAACAAAATAAATGTAATAGTAAAATTTATAAAGTAAAAGAGACTCTTCTACTAATAAATGGATTATGTATCAAGTGTGGTCAAAGCAATGAAAAAAATTAATTCCTAGTTACACTCTGCCCACTATGACATCATTTCCTGGTTATGTCTGCCCAGTGTGATGTCATTTCCTGGTTACACTTCACCCACTGTGACATTTCCTGATACATTCCACCCACTGTAACTTCATTTCTTGGTTACTCTCTGCCCACTGTGTCGTCATTTCCTAGTTACGCATAGCCCACTGTAATGTCATTTCCTGGTTACATTCTGCCCCTTGTAGTTTGCCCATGCCTTCTATAATGTCATTTCCTGGGTATGCTCCACACACTGTGACATCATTTCCTTGTTACGCTGTGCCCACTGTGACGTCATTTCCTAGTTATACTCTGCCCCTTGTGGTTAGGTCAAGCCTCTACAATGTCATTTCCTACTTACTCTCAACCCGCTGTGATAGTTCCTGATATGGTCCACCACTGTGACATCTTTTCCTGGTTACGGTCTACCCACAGTGATGTCATTTTCTGGTTACACTCCACCCACTGTGTTGTCATTTTTTGGGTTACATTTTATTTATAAGATAATTTATTCTATAAAATAAAATATTTTTATACATTTTATTTTATTTTATTTATTTATTATTTAATTATTAAGATATTGACGATTCCACAGACACTAAGCCCCGCCCACTTTGTCTCTCTTTGTGTCTCTCTTGATGTCTCTCACTAGATGTCTTTGAATTCACGTCCCTAGAGCGTGGGCGGGGTCAAGGAGAGTGTGGGCGGAGTCCTGTAGAGCATGGGAGGGGCCAAGGTGAGGGTGGGCGGAGTCCTGTAGAGCGTGGGA
>OU015760.1:30639-44945 GCA_907169655.1 Acomys percivali | reverse complement strand
GGCAAGGTGAGGGTGGGCGGAGTCCTGTAGAGCGTGGGAGGGGCGTGGGCATTGTCTGGAAGTGCATTGGTGTGGCTATGGGCCCCTGGGCGTGGCAGTCAGGAGCTGAGTGGGGACTTGAGGCCGATGACAGAGAGAGACAGAAGCAGAGATGGGAGTTGGGAAAGAGGAGCCAGCATCATGTAAATTTAGCAAGTTTGGACTCTTTTGTTTAATAAAATAAAATTTTTCTTGATAAAGTAGATTTTTTTTATAAATTAGTCTTTGTTATAAAATTATTATAAAATAAAATTTTTTATAAAATAAATAATTTTATCAAATAATTTTTATAAAATAAAATTTTTAATAAAATTATTATTATAATATAGAACTCTTCATGAAGTAATTTTTTATGAAATAATTTTTCATAAAATAAAATTTTTAAATATAATTATTATGTAAAATAAAATTTCTTTCATAAAATAAATTTTTTATGTAAAATAATTTTTATAAAATAGATTTTTGTATAAAATAAATGTTTTTCTATAAAATAATTTTTATTTAACAATTTTATTTTTATAGAATAAATTTTTATAAACTAATTTTTTAAAATAATATATATTTATAAATAAATTTTTGAATAAAATACAATTGTATTTTTAAAAATTAAAATTTTTTATAACATAAAATTTTTTACTAAAATTTTTATTTAATGTTATTTAATTACTATTTAATTATTTAGATATTGACATCACCATGCACACTAAGGCCTATCCACTTTGTCTCTCTTAATGTCTCTCATTAGATGTCTCTGTATTAATTTCCGTAGAGCGTGGGCTGAGTCCTGTAAAGTGTGGGTGGGGCCAAGGCAAGCATGAGTGAGGACAAAGAGATCATGGGCAGAGTCCTAGAGCATGTGGGTAGAATCCAGGAGACCATGGGCGTGGTCCAAGAGTATGTGGGCATGGCTCAGGCCTCCTGGGTGTGGCAGAGTCAGGACCTGAGTAGGGACTTGAGGCCAAGGAGAGAGGGACAGAGGCAGAGATGGGAGTTGAGAAAGAGGAGCCAGCACCATGGAAGATTAACAAGATTGGACTTTATTTTTATATAATGTAAAAAATTTTAAATAGAATATTTTTTATAAAATAAAATTTTGGTTTATTAAATAACTTTTATTATTAAATTATTTTTGTAAAGTAGAATTTTGTTGATAAAATAAATTTTTTGTACACAAGATAAATGTAATAATAAAATTTAAAAAGCAGAAGCGACTGATATACAAATAGATGGATGAATTATCAAGTGTGGTCCAATCAATGAATAAAATAAACGTAATAATATAATTTAAAATGCAGGAACGACTCATCTACAAATATGTGGGTGAAGTTTCATGTGTGGTACAAGAAATGAACAAAGTAAATATAAGAATAAAATTTCCAAAGGAGGAATGACTCATGTACAAATAGATGGATGAAGTATCAAGTGTGGTCCAAGCCATGAGCAAAATGAACATAATAATAAAATTTAAAATGTAGAAGCGACTATTCAACCAATAGATGGATGAATTATCAAGTGTGTTACAAGCTATGAACAAAGTAAATTTAATAATAAAAATTGAAAAGCAGGAGCAACTCATCTACCAACAGATGGATGAAGTATCAAGTGTGGTTGAAAGGGATGAACAAAAAAATATAATAATAAAATTTAAAGAGAAAAAGCGACTCATCTACCCACAGGTGGATGAAGAACCAAGTGTGAAGTCCAAGATATGAACAAAATAAGTGTAAACATAAAATTTAAAAAGCAGAAGCGATAGATGAATGATCAAGGTGGGTCCAGGTTACAAACAAAATAAATGTAATAATAAAATTTAAATAAAAGAAGTGACTCATCTACCTATAGATGAATGAAGTACCAAGTGTGGTCCAAGCAAAGAAGAAAATAAATATAATAATAAAATTTAAAAAGCACAAGCCACTTATCTACCAATAGCTGGACAAAGTGTCAACTGTGGTACAATAAGTTTAATAATAAAATTTAAAAAGAGGAGCAACTAATCTACCAATAGATGAATGAATTATCAATGTGGTCCTAGTGATGAACAAAATCAATGTAATAATAAAATTTAAAAAGTAAAAGTGACTCATGTATAAATAATGGATGAAGTATCAAGTATGGTCCAAGCATTGAACAAAATGAATGCAATAATAAATTTTAAAAAGCATAAGTGACTAATGTACCAATAGGTGGATATAATATAAAGTACGGTCCAAGCAATGAACAAGAAAAATGTAATAATAAAATTTAAAAAGCAGGAGAGGCTCATCTACCAATAGATGAATGAAGTATCTAGTTTGGTCCAAGCGATGAATGAAATAAATGTAATAAAAAATTTTAAAGCGGAAGCAACTCATGTGCTACAGATGATAGAAGTTTCAAGTGTGGTCCAAATATGAAGAACATAAAATTAGTGATACAATTTAAAAAGCAGGAAAGACTCATCTACCCAAAGGTGGGTGAAATATCAAATGTTGCCCATGTGATGAACAAAATAAATGTAATAATAAAATTTAAAAAGCAGAAGCGACTCCTGAACCAATAGATGAATGAAGTATCAAGAGTGGTCCAAGCGATGACAAAATAAATGTAATAATAAAATTTAAAAAGTAGAAAAAAAACTCATCTACACATAGATGAATGAAGCACTAAGTGTGGTCCAACGGATGAACAAAATAAATGTGATAATAAATTTAAAAAGCAGAAGCAACTCATGTACCAATAAAGGAATAAAGCATCAAGTGTGGTCGAAGCACTGAACAAGATAAATGTAATAATCAAAGTTAAAAAGCAGAAGTGACTCATCTACCAATAGATTAATGAAGTATAAAGTGTGGCCCAATCAATGAAAAAAATAAATGTAATAATAAAATTTATAAAGATGGAGTGACTCATCCACCAATAGATAGGTGAAGTATAAAATGTGGTCCAAGATATGAACAAAATAATTGTAATAATAAAATTTTAAAACAGGAGCAACTCATCTATCAATAGATGGATGAAATATCAAGTGTGGTCCACACAATGACAAAATAAATGTAATAATAAAAATTTAAAAGCAGAAGCAACTCATCTACTCATAGATGAATGAAGTGTCAAGTGTGGTCCAAGTGATGAAGAACATAAATATAATAATAAAATTTAAAAAGCACGAGCGACTCATCTACCAATAGCCGGATAAAGTATCAAGTGTGATCCATGTGATCAGCAAGATGAATGCAATAATATAATTTTAAAAAACCAAAGCGACTAATCTACCAATAAATGTACAAAATAACAAGTGTGGTCCAAGGGACGAACAGAATAAATATAATATAAACTTTAAAGAGGACAAGCGAATCATCTACCAAAAATGGACAAAGTGTCAATTGTGGTCCAAGTGATGAACAACATAAATGTATTAATAAAAATTAAAAAACAGAAGTGACTCCTCTAACAATAGATGAATGAAGTGCCAGTGTGGTCCAATCAATAAAGAAAATGAATATAATAATAAAAATTAAAAAGTAGGATCATGGCATCTACCAATAGATGGATGAAGAATCAAGTGTGGTCCAAGGTAAGAACAAAACAAATGCAATAATAAAATTTAAAAAGCAAACCCGGCTCATCTACCAATCGATGGAGGAAGTATCAGGTTTGAGCCAAGTGATTAACAAAATAAATGTAATAATAAAATTGAAAAACAGGACCAGCTTCTCTACCAATATATTAATGAAGTGTCAAGTGTGGCCGTAGTGATGAACAAATTAAATGTAATAATAAAATTGAAAAGTAGAAGCAACTCATCTACAAATAGAAGAATGAAGTATCAAGTGTGGTCCAAGTGATGAACAAAATAAATTTACTAATAAATTTAAAAAAGCAGGAGCAACTCATCTATTAATAATAGATAAAGTATAAAGTGTGGTCCAAGTGATGAACAAAATAAACATGATGATAAAATTTATAAAGTCGAAACAAACAATGTACCAAAAGATGGATGAAGTATCAAACGTGGTAGAAGCAAAGAAAAAGATAAATGTAATAATAAAATTTAAAAAAGAGGAGCGACTCATCTACAAATAATGGATGAAGATTCAAGTGTGGTGCAAGAAGTGAACAAAATAAATATAATAATAAAATTTAAAAAGCAGGAACGACTCATTTTCCAATAGAAGATAAAGTATCAAGTGTGATCCAAGACAAGAAAAAGATAAATGTAACAATAATATTTTTAAAGTAGAAGTGACTATTCTATAAATAGATGAGTGAAGAATTAAGTATGGTCAAGCGATGAGAAAAATAAATGTAATAATAAAATTTTAAAAGTAGAAGGAACTCATCTACCAATAGATGGATGAAGTATCAAGTGTGGTCCTAGCGACGAACAAAATAAATGTAATAATAAAATTTAAAAACAGTAGTAACCAATCTACCAATTGATGAATGAAGTATCAAGTGTGGTCCAAGCTATGAACAAAATAAATGTAATAATAAAGTTTAAAAAGCAAAACCAACTCATCTACCATTAGATAGATAAAGTGTCATCTGTGTTCTAAACGAAGAACAAATAAATGTATTAATAAAATTAAAAAACCAGGAGCGACTCATCTACACATACATGGAAGAAGTGTCAAGTGTGGTCCAAACGATGAACAAGATAAATATAATAATAAAATTTAAAAAGCAGAACCAATTTATCTATCAATAGATGGGGGGGAAGTATCATGTTTGATACAAGTGATTAACAAATAAATGTAACAATAAAATTTAAAACCAGTAGCAACGAATCTAACAATTGGTGAATGAAGTATGAAGTGCAGTCCAAGCGATGAAGAAAATAAATGTAGTAATAAAATTTAAAAAGCACGGGCAACTCTCCTAACAAGAGACGGATGAAGTGTAAAATGTGGTCCAAGGGCTGAACAAAATAAATGTAATAATAAAATTTTAAATTGAGAAGCAACTCATCTACCAATAGATGGATGAAGTGCCAAGTGTGGTCCAAGCAACGAACAAATTAACATAATAATAAAATTTAAAAATCAGAACCTATTTATCTACCAATAGATGGGGGGAAGTATCATGTTTGATAGCAGTGATTAACAAATTAAATGTAACAATAAAATTTAAAAACAGTAGAAACTAATCTAACAATTGATGAATGAAGTATGAAGTGTTGTCCAAATGATGAACAAAGTAAATGTAGGAATAAAAATTAAAAAGCACGAGCGACTCTTCTAACAAAAGATGGAGGAAGTATCAAGTGTGGTCCAAGCACTGAACCAAATGAATGTAATAATAAATTAAAAAAAGAGGTGACCCATGTAACATTAGATGAATGAAGTATCAAGTGTGGTACAAAAAAAAGATTAAAAAAAAAGGGAATAATGAAATTTAAAAGCAGAAGCAAATGATCTACCAATAGATGGATGAAGTATCAAATGTGGTCCAAGCAATGAACCAAATAAATGTAATAATAAAAATTAAAAACCAGAACTGACTCATCTACCAGTAGATGGATGAATTGTCAAGTGTCGTCCAAGCAATGCACATAATAAATCCAAAAATAAAATTTAAAAAGCAGAAGCTACTCATCTACCAATGACAAGCTAGGACAAGAATCAATGGAATAATAAAATTTAAAGCAGAAATGACTCATCTACTAATAGACGGATGAAGTATCAAGTATGGTCCAAGTGATCAACAAAATAAATGTAATAATAAAATTCAAAAAACAGAAGCAACTCATCTACCAATAGCCATATGAAATAACAAGCAATGAATAAAATAAATAAAACAAAATAATTTAAAAAGCAGGAGCGACTCTTCTCCTTATAATGGATGAAGTCTCAAGTGTTGTCCAAACAATGAACCAATAAATGAAATAATAAAATTAGAAAGCAGAAGTGACTCATCTACAAATAGATGAATGAAGTATCAAGTGTGGACTAAGCAGTGAAAAAAATAAATGTAATATGAAAATATAAAAAGTAGAAGTGACTCATCCTCCAATAGATGAATGAAGTATCAAATGTGGTCCAAACAATGAACAAATTAAATGTAATAATAAAATGTAAACATCAGAAGCGACTCATCTATCAATAGATGAATGAAGAAGTATCAATTATTTTCGAAGACATTAACAAAATAAATGTAATAACAAAATTTAAAAAGTAGGAATGACTCATCTACCAATACATGGATGAAGTATATAGTGTGGTCCAAGCAATGAAAAACTAAATGTAATATTAAAATTTAAAACGCAGAAGCAGCTCATGTACCATTAAATGAATGAAGAATCAAGTGTGGTCCAAACAATGAACAAAATAAACATAATAATAAAATTAAAAATAAAGAAGCAACACATCTACCAAGAGATGAATGAAGAATGAAGTGTGGTCCAAGCCATCAACAAAATAAATATAATAATAAAAGTTCAAAAGTAGGAAAGACTCATTTACCAATAGATGAATGATGTATCAACTAGTACAAGCGATAAAAAATATAATAAGTAAATTTAAAATCAGAAGCAACTAATATAGCCATTGAAGTGTGGTCCAAATGATGAACAAAATAAACGTAATAATAAAATTTAAAAAGTAGAAGCATATCAATAACCAATAGATGGATGAATTATCAAGTATAGTCCAAGTGATGAACAAAATAAATAAAAAGATAAAATTTAAAAAGCAGAAAGAACTCATCTACCAATAGATGGATAAAGTGTCATATGTGGTCTAAGTGATGAACGAGATAAATATAATAATCAAATTTAAAAAGCCGAACTGACTTATCTTCAAATAGATGGAGGAAATATCGTGTTTAATCCAAAGGATTAACAAATTAAATGTAATAATAAAATTTAAAAGCAGGAGCAATTAATCTACAAATAGATGAAGGACATATGAAGTGTCGTTCAAGCGATGAATAAAATAGATGTATTAATAAAAATTTAAAAGTACCCATATTTGAATGAAGTATCAAGTTTGGTCCAGTAGATGAACAAAATAAATGTAATAATAAAATTTAAACAGAAGGAGAGACTCATCTACCAATAGATTAATGAAGTATCAAGTGTGGTCCAAGCAATGAACAAGATAAATTTCATAATAAAATTTAAAAAGCAGAACCGACTCATCAACCAATAAATGAATAAAATATCGAGTGTGGTCCAGTGCAGAACAAAATAAATGTAATAATAAAATTTAAAAACAAGAAAAACTAACCTACCAATAGATGAATGAAGTATCAAGTGTGGTCCAAGCAGGAACAAAATAAATGTAATAAAAAAAATTTAAAAAGCAGAAGTGACTCATCTACCAATAGATGGATGAAGTAGAAAGTGTGGTCCAAGCGATCAACAAAATAAATGTAATAATAAAATATGTAAAGTAGGAACGACTTATTTACCAATAGATGGATGAAGTATTAACTGTGGTACAAGCCATGAAAAATATAAATGTAATAAATAAATTTAAAGACAGGAGCAACTAATCTACCAATAGATGAATAAATTATGAAGCGTGGTCCAATCAATGAACAAAATAAACATAATAAAATTTAAAAAGTAGAAGCCTATCAACAATCAATAGATGGATGAAGTATCAAGTAAAGTACAAGCGATGAAAAAGATAAATGTAATAATCAAATTTAAAAAGTCGAACCGACTTATCTACAAATAGATGGAGGAAGTATGTTTGATCCAAGGGATTAACAAATTAAATGTAATAACAAAATTTAAAAACAGAACCAACTAATTTACCAATAGATGAAGGACATATGAAGTGTTGTTCAAGCCATGAACAAAATAAACATATTAATAAAATTTAAAAAGCAGAAGTGACTCATCTACCAATAAATGAATGAGGTATCAAGTGTGGTCCAACCAATGAACCAATTAAATGTAATAATAAAATTTAAAAAGCAGAACTGACTCATCTACCAATAGATGAATGAAGTATCAAGTGCGGTCCAAGAGATGAACAAGATAAATGTAATAATGAGATTTAAAAAGTAGAATTGATTCATCTATCAATAGATGGGTGAAATATAAAATGTGGTCCAAGAGATGAAGAAAATAAATATAATAATAAAATTTTTAAAAAAGACGCAACTCATTCAACAATAGATGAAGTATCAAGTGTGGTCTAAGCAATGAACAAAACAAATGTAATAATAAAATTTAAAAAGCAGAAGCGATTCATCTACTCATACAGGAATGAATTATCAAGTGTGGTCTAAGCGATGAACAAAGTAAATGTAACAATAAAATTTAAAAAAAAAAAGAGGCGACTCATGTACCAATAGATGGATGAAGTATCAAGTGTGGTCCAAGTAATGAAAAAAAATAAATGTAATTGTAAAATTTTCAAAAAGGAGTAGCTATCTATCAATAGATGAATGAATTATGAAGTATAGACCAAGCGATGAGAAAAATAAACATAATAATAAAGTTGAAAATGTAGAAGTGACTCATCTACTAATAGTTGAATGAATTTTCAACGGTGGTCCAAGCGTCGAAAAAAATAAGTGTAATAATAAAATTTAAAAGCAAGAGTGACTCATCTACCAACAGATAAACGAAGTATCAAGTGTGGTCCAAGTTGTCAACAAAATCAAAGTAATAATAAAATTTAAAAAACAGAAGCAAATAATCTACCAATATTTGAATGAAGTATAAAGAGTGGCCCAAGCCATGAACAAAATAAATTTGATAATAAAATTGAAAAACTGAAAGGGACTCATGTACCAATTGATGGATGAAATATCCAGTGTGGTTCAAACGATGAAAAAAATAAATGTAATAATAAAATTTAAATAGCAGGAGCGACTCTTCTAATAATAGATGGATGAATATAATCTTTGGTCCAAGCAATGAAGAAAATAAAAGATGAGTCCCTCCTACTTTTTAAATTTTATTATTACATTTATTTTGTTCATGGCTTGGACCACACTTGATACCTCATTAATCTATTGGTCGATGAGTCGCTTCTCCTTTTTATACTATGTTATTACATTTATTTTGTTCATTGCTTGGACCACACTTTATACTTCATCCATCTATTGACAGATGAGTAGCTCGTCCTTTTTAAATTTTATTATTACATTTATTTTGGTCATCGCTTGGACCATAATTGATAGTTCATCCATCTATTTATTGGTAGATGAGACGCTTCTGCTTTTAGAATTTCATTATTCCATTTATTTTTTCATCGCTTGGACCCCTGTTGATATTTCATTCATCTATTGGTAGATGAGTCGCATCTGATTTTTAAATTTTATTATTACATTTATCTTGTTCATCTCTTGGACCAAACTTGGTACTTTATCGATCTATTGGTAGATGATGCGCTACTGCTTTTAGAATTTTTAAATTACACTTATTTTGTTCATCGCTTGGACCACACTTGATCCTTCATTCATCTATTGGTAGATTAGTTGCTCCTGCTTTTAAGTTTTATTATTACATTCATTTTTTTTTTTAAAGATTTATTTATTTATTATGTATACAGATCTCATTATAGATGGTTGTGAGCCAATATGTGGTTGCTGGGAATTGAACTCATGACCTCTGGAAGAGCAGTCAGTACCCCTAACCTCTGAGCCATCTCTCCAGCCCTACATTCATTTTGTAAATAGCTTGGATCAAACATGATACATATACTTCATCTATTGGTAGATAAGTCAGTTCGGCTTTTTAAATATTATTATTACATTTATCTTGTTCGTCGCTTGGAACACCTTTGATATTTCATCCATCTATTGGTAGATGAGTCGCTTCTGCTTTATAATTTTATTATTTCATTTAATTTGTCATCGCCTGGAGAGCACGGGAGGAGTCCTGGAGTGTGTGGGTGGGGCCAAGGAGAGTGTGGGCGGGGCTAAGGAGAGGGTGGGCAGGGCCAAAGAGAGTGTGGGAGGGGCCAAGCAGTGTGTGGGCGGGGCTAAGGAGAGTGTGGGCGGGGCCAAAAGGACGTGAGCGGAGCCAAAGAGAGTGTGCGTGGAGTCCTGGACCATGTGGGCAGAATCCTGGAGAGCATGGACGGGGCCGATGAGAGCGTTGGCATGGCCGGGTATTACGTGGGCGTGAGCTCCAGACTCCAGGGCATGACAGAGAGGGACAGAGGTTGAAATGAGCGTTGAGAAAGAAGAGCCAACACCATGGAAATTTCACAAGTTCGGACTATTTTTTTTTTTTATAAAATATAAATTTTTATGAAATAAAAATTTTTTATAAAATACTAGAATGAAGTATCAGATGTGGTCCAAGCAATGAACAAAATAAATGTAATAATAAATTTTGAAAAACAGGAGCAACTCATCTACTAATAATAGATAAAGTGTAAACTGTTGTCCAAGTGATGAACAAAGTAAACGTAATAATAAAATTTAAAAAGCAGAAGTGACTATTCTACTAATAGATGAATGAAGAATTAAGTGTGGTCAAGCAATGGACAAATTAAATGGAATAATAAAATTTTTTAAAAAAAAGAACCGACTCATCAACCAATAGATGAATGAATTTTGAAGTGTGGTCCAAGCAATGAGGAAAATAAATGAAATAATAAAGTTTAAAAAGTAGAAACGACTCATCTACCAATAGATGTAAGAGTATCAAGTGAGGTCCAAGTTATGAATAAAATAAATGTAATAATAAAATTTAAAAAGCAGAAGTGACTCATCTACCAATAGATGGATAAAGTGTCATCTGCGGTCTAAGCAATGAACAAATAAATGTATTAATAAAACTGAAAAAGCAGAAGTGACTCATATACCAACCGAAAGACCGTGTATCAACTGTGGTCCAAGCGATGAACAAAATAAATGTATTAATAAAATATAAAAAGCATGAGCGACTCATCTAGTAATAATGGAAGGAGTGTCAACTGTGGTCCAAGCGATGAACAAAATAAATGTAATAATAAAATTTTTTAATAAATGTAATAATAAAAAATTATTTTAAGGTTAAAATATATTTTATAAATTTATTCAAATTACATCTCTAGTTATCCCATCCGTGGTTTCCTCCTATCTCTCCCTCCCTCCCTTCCAATTTCTCCCTAGTCACATCCCCTGTGACTGTGACAAAAGGGAACCTCCTCTCAGTGCATATGCTCATAGGGTATCAAGTCTCTTCTTGTTAACCTGCTCTCCCTCCTCTAAGTGCCTCACCATCCAGGGGACGTGGTCAAATATGTGGCACCAGAGTTCGTGTGAAAGTACAGTTGAGTGGAGAGTGGGTCTGACTTTAATTATGTTTTTAAGTTAATTAAACATTTGTGGTAAAACATACAGAATATAATTTATTACTTTGAAAATTGTAGGAGAACAGCTTTGGGTGTTAAGAGCATTTGCTTTCTTTTGCAACCATAGACATGATGCATCTATAGAATATTTTATCTTCCTGAAACAGCCCCCATACCTATGTTATTGCTGAACACTTACACTCCATTTCACTCTGGGCATTACCCCTCACCAGCTACTAGCAATCCATGCTCTACTACCCTCTCTATAGATTTCACTGTAGTTTTTTTTGTAAATGAAATTAATTATAATGAGATGGTAAATTACTTGCCCTTTTATGAGTGGCTTTCTTTCTTGGTGTAATTTCATAGCTTGTGTTATAATTTCCTATTATTTAAAGACTGAATAATATTCCACTGTGTTTTTGTTTGCCTTTTGTTTTGTCTTTTACATGTTCTTAAATTTTTTCTACATTTTGGCTCCTACAATCCCTTATGAACCAGTATAGTTTGGCAATTATCCATTTGTTTTGTTACATTTTGCTATGCCTTTAGAAATGGTGCGTTCTTATAGAACTGGATCAAATAACATAATTTAAGTGACAGGTGATAAATGAAAAGATATCATTATTCTAACCTTTTATTTCTCATCTGTGTCTTTATGATGGATGCCTCAATACTTAGAAATAGTATCCAAATTGTGTATAACATAGGAAAACCAAACCAATAAACTAGTGCCTGCCACACCAACACTGCCATTTTCTTGACTCATTTATTTTATTTTTTAAAATTCTAATATTTTTACAATTTCTCATAACCTACAATATTAATTTGTTCATTTTTGAAATTATAGCACTATATTTATCCCCTTTTTAAAATTTGTGTCTTATTTTTCATTAATTGTTACTAGATCGTTTATGTATTTTGTGCATACATGTATTCTAAATACAATCCACTTGTTCGGTTTCAGGTTTACAGCATATATGTTTTCAAGGCTGACCATATATGGGGTAACAAATTGGTATGCTCTTTCTAATGAAAGACTATTTCCTCGACTTTCATCATTTCTTATTCACCTGTAGCTCTTTCTGTAGACGACTCTTGGACTTCCCCATGTCTATTTTGGTATGTCTTTCGTTGTCCTTGTTCAGGTCATGTTTAGGCAGTCATGTTGATGAGATTTCATATATTTGGCTTCACAAAGTTCTCGGAGACACATTTTTCACAGCAAACTTCCTGATCTTCTGGCTTTTAGCAATATTTCCTTTCTTCCTTCCACAATGTTCCCTTAGCATTAGGTACTGGAGGTTTTTGGTATTTTATGTATCCATTAGGACTGGATTCCACAATTTCCCATTTTGACTGGCTGTAGTTGTATGTAAAGGTCCCTCTTGCAAAAAAAAAAAAGTTATTTGAGTTTTTATGTACCTTTGGTGTGCTCAGGTTCTGAGATCTTCCTACTATCTCACAACTGGATCACACTTATCAGCACCCTGAGGTTAGGTTACTTGTTTTAAAACATAAAAGGGAAGACTCCTCTAGAGTAAAATGACTTTTGAAGCAATGGATTAAAATTACTTTGAAGGTACGTTGAGTCGAATCTAAGAACTATTTATAATACAGATTTATTATTCCCATTCTTGCAACAGGATAAATGAAAAGAAAAACAGATATGAAGGCTTCTAGAAGAAAGACTCTTAAAAATCTAGTTAAAACAAATCTGTTAATTATCAAATATGCTTAAAACCTGAAGAATGTGATAATAATAAAATTTAAAAAGTCGAACCATCTCATTTACCAATACATGAATTAAGTATCAAGTGTGGTCCATGATATAAATAAAATAAATGTAATAATAAAATTAAAAAGCAGACCACCCTCATCTACCAATAGATAGAGGAAGTATCAAGTGTGGTCCAAGCGATGAACAAAATAAATGTAATAATAAAATTTAAAAAGCAGGAGCGATTCCACTACCAATAGATGAATGAAGTATCAAGTGTGGTCCAAGTGATAAACAAAATAAATGTAATAATAAAATTTAGAAAGCATGAGCCACTCATCTTCCAATAGGTGGATGAAGTTTCAAGTGGTCCAAGTGATGAACAAAATAAATATAATAAAAAAATTAAAAAAAGCAGAACCGATACATTTATCAGTAGATGAATGAAGTATCAAATGTGTTCCAAGCGATGAAGAAAGTAAATATAATAATAAAATTTAAAAAGCATGAGAGACTCATCTACCAATAGATGGATGCAGTGTCAAGTGCGGTCAAAGTTGTGAAGAAAGTAAATGCAATAATAAAATTAAATACCACGAGCCACTCACCTACGAATAGATGGATGAATTATAAAGTGTGGTCCAAACAAAATAAATGTAATAACGAAATATAAAAAGAAGCTACTCATCTACCAATAGATTAATGAAGTATCAAATGTGGTCCAAGCAATGACAAAAACAAATGTAATAATAAAATTTAGAAAATAGTAGGGGCTCATCTACTCATAGGTGAATGAAGTACAAAGTGTGGTCTAAGTGATGAACAAATAAATGTAATAAGAATATTTATAAAGCAAGAATGAGTCATAGACCAATAGATGGAAGAGGTATTAAGTGTGTTCCAAGAGATGAGAAAAAAAAATAATAATAAATTTTAAGAAGCCGGAGAGACTCATCTACTAATAATGAATGAAGTATCAACTATGGTCCAAGCAATGAACAAAATAAATGTATTAATAAAATTTAAAAAGAGGAGAAACTAATCTACCAATAGATGGATGAAGTACTAATGTGGTCGAAGTGATGAACGAAATAAATGTAATAATAAAAATTTAAAAGCAGGAGTGACTCATATACTAATAGATGAATTAACTATCAAGTGTGATCCAAATGATGAACCCTTGGCCCTGACCCTGACGCTAAACACTGACCTTGACGCTGACCGTAACCCCTGACCCTAACCCTGACCCCTGACACTAACAACTGACCCTAAACTCTGACCCTATTCCTGACATTGACCCTGACCCCGACCTGTGACCC
>OU015760.1:471-15356 GCA_907169655.1 Acomys percivali | reverse complement strand
AGATTTTTCCTGTCTGGGGAACTGTTTCCTGTCCCTGGGGTGATGTTCCCTGTCCCTGAGGAGGTTTTTCCTATCTGGGGATCTGTTTCCTGTCCCTGGGTAGCTGTTTCCTGCCCCTGGGGAGCTGTTTTCTGTCCTTGGGGAACTATTTCCTGTCCCTGAGGAACTGTTTCCTGTCCCTGGGGAGATGCTTCCTGTCTATGAGGAGCTGTTTCCTGTTCCTGAGGAGATTTTTCCTGTCTGGGGAACTGTTTCTTCTCCCTGGGGAGCTGTTTCCTGTCCCTGGGTAGCTGTTTCTTGTCCCTGAGGAGATTTTTCCTGTCCCTGGGGAACTGTTTCCTGCCCCTGGGGAGCTGTTTTCTGTCCCTGGGGAACTGTTTCTTGTCCCTGGGGAGCTGTTTCCTGTTCGTGGGGAGATTTCTCCTGTCCCTGGGGAGGCTGTGACATTACTTCCTATCTTCTCTTTGCTCCGCAGGCCTCCATGTGACCTCACTTCCTCCTCCCTGGCAGCCATGACTGACTCTCGTCCCGGCCCCACCCCCTCCCCAGATGCCCCGCCCCTCTCAGTTGCCATAGCCATCGACTCCCATGGTGCTTTGCGGAGGTGTCTATGACCCCACCCGCCATCCCCACTCACCCCACTGTCACTCGCTCCCACCACCCCTACCCCGGAGGCCCTGTCCCCTCCCACCAAGGGAACACACGTGAGCCATGCGTGGCTGCTGGTGGGAACCCTCATGGCTGCTCCGGACCATCATAGCTGCCATACTGCCTTGGGCCCTCCTCCTGGCCGATGTCACTTCCTGCCTGGAGGCCCCAGACCCAGGCGACCCCGCGGAGGCCATTATGGTGACCGTGTCCACGCGATATGGGAAGCTGCGTGGACGGCGGGCGTGGCTCCCTGGTGGAGTCCTGGGCCCCGTGACACGCTTCCTGGGCGTGCCCTACGCGGCCCCGCCCACCGGTCCCCGCCGGTTCCAGCCACCCGAGCCTCCAGAGGCCTGGGCCGGGGTCCGTGAAGCCTCACGCTTCGCCCCTGTGTGTCCGCAGCCGCTGGGGTGGGGAGGGGAAGGGGAGGGGGGCGGGGCCCGGGACACACGTGACGTCATGCTGCCTGCATGGCTTGCGCCTGACGCCGACGCCCTCACTGTGCACGCCCGGGACCAGGACGAGGACTGCCTGTTCCTGAATGTCTACGTACCGGGGGGGCACCACCGCGGGTGAGTCACATGCATGTGTGATGTCACGGCATGACTGAAATTCATGTGGGATTATGGGGAACATGCACGTGGGCTCAGGGGCTGACAAATGTGTGTGCACTCGGCCTTCATGGGACAGCACGCAGCACCAGGGAGTTTGTCAGGGTCTGGGAGGACTTGATGATGTCATCGCATGGATCCCCGCCTTCACCATTAATATTCACGTGGCCTCCTAGGCTCATTTGCCTGCAGTTTGCATGGATTTGCATGAGCACTCACAGGCGTCAGTGTGCCAGTGCACAGACATATCAATGTTTCCGCATCATCATCTGTACCAGGTACTCATTTGTATACATCCTTGCCTCATTTGCATATTTCACCCCTCCCCTACAGTGAACTCACTGCTTAGGCCTGCTTGCATATTAATCGCCCATGCATGCTCATTTGCATATTCGCTCTCCCGCCCCCCGGCTTCCTGCCCCGCCCACATTCCTGTGTCTGCCTCACTCAGTTCCCATGATGTCTCTGGCCTCCCCCTGGGTGGGGCGTGTGCTGCGGAGAGAAACATCAGTCATTGTAGGAGACATAAAAGTCAGTTTCAACTCCCCCCCCATTCCGACCTCCACGGTTTCTCTTTTTTCTTCAGTGAAAATCAATTTCAAATCACCCCCCCCCAACCGTGTGGTTTATTTTTTCCCTGAGATATTTATTCCCCCTCCTCCATGCTTTTCACCCTCTCCCACCCTGCATTTGTCAGTTTTAATTCCCCCCAAGTCCCAGTTTCTCTTTTTTTTTTCCCTTTTCACCCTGCCTCCCCCTCCCGTGTCTGTTCTTACAACCCCTACCCCACTCCCCCTCTGCCCTCCAACCCAGGAGCCAACGGCGACGACTCAGCCGGGAGCGAGCACGGGGACGAGACAGGTAGCAAGGACAAGACTTGGGGTCTCTAGAAAAACATTTTTTAATTGACTTTTTTTCTTTGTGTGTGATTTTTCACTTCTTTTTTTCATTTTTGGTTTGTTCCGTGGTCGTTGTCTTTTTTCTATTTTTCCCTCCTCTTTACCCATCTTCCATAATCTCCTTTTTCTTGTTTGCATGAAGGAGAAAGTGGGAGGAAAAACTGAGAAATAAAATATAATTTTTTTAATGGCTTGTTTTTTTTTTTTTTTCTTTAAAAAACTGAGGGAAAAAATTTTAAAAGAAATGAGCCTTTCTGTTTTGATCGTGGTAATCCATTCCAGTTTATTGAAATGTTATTCAAGTTAATTTAGATTCATTCAAATTTATTTAAAAACAAAATCCTAAAACCTAAACTTGTAAATTCTGCAATATTTTTTTTTCCTTTTTCTGAATTTCACACTTGGTCCTGCCACCTGATGATGTCACTTCCTCCTCTGGGTCAGATTTATTATTTAAAATATACTTTTTCATTTGTGATTTGTTTATTTAAATTATTACCCTAATTTAATTGTGTCTCTATTATCTCTGCCCCCCCAGTCCAGGGTATGGATATTCATGAGGACATTTGCATCTGCATCGGCCGTTCTTGAATATTCATTAGGTCATTTTCATACCTGGGTCGCAGTTTAGGTGTTGCAGGGATAATGAATATTCATGGACCTCATTTGCATACCCACACATGCCATAATGATAACGCCAACATCCCATAATAATAACCCCCACTCCCCAAAATAATAACCATTAATACTTCTAATAATAATACTCATATCACATAACCCCTACATCTCATAATAGTCTCTCATCCCATAATACTCACAAATCCTATCATAACTCCCAGTAATCAAAATAATAACTTCCACATCCCATAATAATAACTCCCACACCCAATAATAACCCTCACATCCCATAATAATGCTCATATGCCACAATAGTAACCCATATACCGCCTAATAATAATACATAAGCTGTGTAATAATAACTCATAATAATTGTAATAATAACCCTCATATCCCATAATAATAGCCCCAACATCCCATATTAATAAGACATGCCACAATATCAACATCCTATAATAACCTGTAATAATTCTAATAATAACCTTGACATTCTATAGTAATAACCCCCACATCCCATAATAATAACAGCCTGTAATAATCATAATAATAACCCACACATTCCATAATAACCTGTAATAATCATAATAATACCCATATCCCATAATAATAAACCCCACATTCCATAATAAAAGCCCATAATAATCATAATAACCCTCACATCCCATGATAACATTCACATTCCATAATAATGACACCCACATCCCATATTAATAAACCCACATTCCATAATGATAACCCATTGTACTTATAAAAATAACCCTCATATCCCATAGTAATGCCCCACATCCCATAATAATAACACTTGGCCCAGTCCCTAATGACATCACTTCCTTCTCTGTGGTGCATTTATTGCTTAGAATTTATACTTTTTCGCTTGTGGTTTGTTTATTCACATTTTTTTCTAATTAAATTATGACTCTGTTGTCTCTGCCTCCCAATTCTGGTTCATGGATATTCATGAGTCCATTTGCATGTGCAGTGGCCATTTGTTAATATTCATGAGTCCATTTTCATACCTCTGGTTATGCTTTGCGCTATTAGAAGGGGTTAATGAATATTCACGACCCTCATTTGCATACCTGTAAGAAAAGGCTAACCGGCTCTGTCCTTGAGGTGCCTTTTGAATATTCACGAGGCTCTTTGAATATCGATGAGGGATGCTCTCTGGAATGGGGAGGCCAGGTGAATATTTGTGGGGATCATTTGAATATTCATGAGGCCCTTCAGCCCCTGTTTGGCCACAAGCAGTACAGTCACGCTTCCTGTCTCCACCCCCTGATCTGCCCCAAATGCCTCGCCCCTAACATGTGATGTCACATGCGGCTTCCCCCCACCCACAGGGTGTGTGTATCAGTCGGGAAATAGGAAGTGGGTTGGACAAGGTGCCCACTGGGACAGGTAGTGGGTGGCACTGGACAGGAACTGGCCTCTGGGGCAGGAAGTACATGACCCACTGGAGGAAGTGACTTTGGTGGGCTAGGAAGTGGCTTCAATGGGACAGGAAGTGGCCTCATTGTGACAGGAAGTAGATGATACATAGCAGGAAGTTGGTGGCACACAGCAGGAAGTGGCCTGAAAGGGACAGGAGCTGGGTACTACAGGAGAGGAAGAGACCTCTGTGGGGCAGGAAGTATGTGACCCACTGGAGGAAGTAGACTTGGAGAGAGAGAGGACTTGACTTCAATGGAACAGAAAGTGACCTCGGTGGGGCAGGAAGTATAGAACCCCATCAGGAAATAGCCTTGGAGAGAGAAGTAACTTCAATGGGACAGGAAGTGACCTCAATGTGACAGGAAGGGTGACGCACGGCAGGAAGTGTGTGACCTGAGACCCCCCGATCCCTGACCTCTGACCCTTCCCCCGCAGATGACCCAGGTGGCAGGAAGCCTGTCATGGTTTATATCCATGGCGGCTCCTACATGGAGGGCACTGGCAACATGATGGACGGCAGTGTCCTGGCAAGCTATGGCGATGTCATCGTGATCACTCTCAACTACCGGCTGGGCGTACTGGGTGAGCCCTGCCCCCTGTGACATAACCTGGCCTGGCTCCTACCCTGCTTGGCCCCGCCCTTAGCCCCCACCCCATTATGCCCTTTCACCAGGTGCTCCTGTTAACGAGCCAATTTGCATACTCAAACACATGCAAACTAGATGCCGATGTGGGGCCCTTCCTGGAGGCCTCACTAGCATGACGATATGCAAATTAATGCAAATGTGTCACACAAGACTGGGCTTAATAATGTGTAGGTGTAGCTGAGGGTGACTTTGGGCTCGGTGGGCATGGCACATGCTAATGAGCCATACGCATGTAAATGACTACAAATGTACCCCTGCATCAGCCTCAAGGGGCAGGGCTGGGTGCACATTCCTGATCTCATTTGCATAAGGAAGGGCACACTGGCCCCACTGGGTCTCTCATGCATATGCACAAGGCTCATTTACATATAGGGCAGTGCAGAGGTGCATCTGTATATTTATGGACTTATTTGCATATCAGATGACTCCGAAGGGCCCCTGACATGTCAGTGAGCTCATCCGCATGGGTAGAGCTGGACTTATCCAGACGACCTGGGTTGGATCCTCCCCCTCTCTGCCCCAGGGTCAATCCCCAGGAAGCCCCATCATGCTGGGGTATAGGTGATTTGCATATTCAGATATAAGAGCAAACATGCAAATGAGGCAGTGACATCACAGACTGGCTGAATATGCAGATCAGCTCGTTAGTGTGGTCACAAGGACTAAGAGCAATTGCCTGGCTCATTTGCATGTTCATTAGAGCTCTCTGTCTCAGGTCTGAGGACTGAACCCTTTGCATGTTAAGATCTGTGCAAATGCACTCGCCCCGAGCCAGCTGCATTTTTTGACAATTCAAATGTGTGCAAATGAGCTCCACCGAATTATGCTTTGGTCAGGGCTGGAGTTCAGTGAATACTCTGCAGCATTAAGTGTATGCAAATTAGCCCCTCCTGAATTGCACACACTGAACCCCACATCCAGGCCTTTGCAGATGCAAATATCTATAGGATGGGACCAATGGGGAAAGGGCCATGAACAGCAGGCCAGGGGTGAGACCTCACTTCCTATGACTTCACATACAGTGACCTCACTTCCTGTCCCAGGCCCTATGACTTCACGTTCCCCACCCTCACTTCGTGCCCTCTGACGTCACTTCCTTTCTCCTCTCCCCACCCCTCCCCCCCCCCCCCCCGCAGGCTTTCTGAGCACGGGCGACCAGGCCGCCAGGGGCAACTATGGGCTGCTGGACCAGATCCAGGCGCTGCGCTGGGTCGGCGAGAACGCAGCTGCCTTCGGTGGGGACCCGGCCCGTGTCACTGTGTTCGGGTCAGGGGCGGGCGCGGCCTGCGTTAGCCTTCTCACGCTGTCACACTATTCAGAGGGTACGTGGGGGCAGGATAGTGCTCACGGGGGAGTCACATGGGGGTCAGGGTGGGGCGGGACCTGTGCCCGTGGGGGGAGTGGTCAGAAGGGGATTGGATTAGCGTGGGGCGAGGCCTGAGGGAGGGACCACAGATGACGTCACCCAGGCAGGTCTTAGGTGATGATGTCGCCCAACCCCCGCCCATGATGGATAACGTCACCACCAGGCCCCACCTGACCTCACTGATATCACTTCCTGTCCCCTCCTCTCCCCCCTCAGGCCTGTTCCAGAAGGCCATTATCCAGAGCGGGTCGGCGCTGTCCAGCTGGGCCGTAAACTACCAGCCGTGGGCGCACACTAGGGCGCTGGTGGGGCGCGTGGGCTGCCGGGGCCGGGGTGGCAATGACGGTGGGGTCGACGATGACGACACCTCCGCGTGGGTCTCCTGCCTGCGGGGCCTAGGGTGGCGGGAGCTGTCGCGTGCGGGCTCCGCCCCGGGCCACACCCACCCCTACCACGTGTCATTCGGCCCCGTGGTGGATGGCGACGTCATCCCTGATGACCCCCAGATCCTCATGGAACAGGGCGAGTTTCTCAATTACGACATCATGCTGGGCGTGACGCAGGCTGAGGGGGCCCGGTGGGCAGAGCTGGTGGCCGCGGGGGGGCCTGGACACTGCTGACGCCCAACCGGAAGTGATGTCGCAGGAAGCGGAGGCAGCGGTGACCCAGGCGCGGTTCGACGCGGCCGTAGCTGGCTTTGTGGACGCGCTGTACGGTGCCCCCGAGGGTGATGGCGGGGGCGGTGATGCGCTGCGGGAGACAGTGAAGTTCATGTACACAGACTGGGCGGAGCGGGGTGGAGGGGGCGGGGCCGGGGGTGGGGTTGGCGGGGACCCTGAGGAGTCTAGGCGGAAGTCACTGGCCGCGCTGTTCACCGACCACCAGTGGGTGGCACCTGCCGTAGCCACCGCGGACCTGCACGCACGCTATGGGTCCCCCACCTACTTCTACGCCTTCTACCACCGCGGGCCTTGCGCGGGCTGGGGGGATCCAAGGCCTTCATCATCATGGGGGGACTCGAAACCTTCATCATTGTGGGGGGATTCGAAACAGTCATCATGGGTAGACTCGAAAACATCATCATGGGGTGACTCAAAACTGACATCGTGGGGTGACTCTAAACCGACATCGTGGGGGGACTCGAAGCCGTCCTTCTCATCGTGGGCAGCCTCCTCGGCGGACCTGGGCGCGGCCCACGGGGACGAGGTTCCCTATGTGTTTGGGGCCCCGATGGCTGCTCTGGCCGGCTGGGGTGGTGGAAGCGACAACGACGGGATTGGTGGCGAAGGCGATGTCATAGCCGACCCATTTTCGGCGTGCAACTTCTCGAGGAATGACGTCATGCTGAGTGCTGTGGTGATGACATACTGGACCAACTTTGCCAAGACTGGGTGAGTGACTCTGGGTGAGTGGGTTGGGTGGAGGAAATGAGGGACAGGACGCAGGTTCAAATCCCAGACGTGACCTACGTTTATTCGTTACGGTTCACGTTGCGTCGAGGCCACTGTAGGGCAGGCCTGCAGACTACACGGGGCCCTCACGCCCCTCCCTGTCATTCCTATCATCCCCTGGGGCCCAGAAATGCATGATTTCCAAAAGTTCCCCCTCAGCCGCGGGTTCGAATCCATGCTCCGGCATTTGCACACACACTGCGCCAAGCCCTTCCTGGGCGCGTGCGTGACCCCGGGTGACCCCTCATGACCCGTACCCCTTTCCCCCTGCCCCATCCTCCTGCAGGGACCCGAACCGGCCAGTGCCCCAAGACACCAAGTTCGCACACACGCGGCCCAACCGCTTCGAGGAGGTGGCCTGGCCAGCCTATGACCCGCGTGCACAGCTGTACCTGCACGTGGGACTGCGGCCGCGGGTGCGTGACCACTACCGTGCCACCAAGGTGGCCTTCTGGCTCGAACTCGTGCCACACTTGCATGGCCTGCGCTACGACGTCAGTGCCTACGTCAGTAGCACCACACGGGCCACGCCCACCGGTGGGGGCGGAAGTGACGTCATCCCAGGCCCGCGCAGGGCCTGGCCAGCCACACGGAGACCCGCAGCAGCAGGGACCAGTCCCGGAAAAGCCGGCGCGGGAGCAGGGACGGCTGCTTCCGGTGCCGCGGGTGCTGTTTCCGGCCGGCGCGGAGCCGCTTCCGGCCTGGGCGGCGGGGGAGGGGACCAGGCCGCAGTGCTGATCGAGACCCGGCGCGACTACTCCACGGAGCTGAGCGTCACCATTGCGGTCGGGGCGTCACTGCTGTTCCTCAACGTCCTGGCCTTCGCCGCGCTCTACTACAAGCGGGACAAGCGGCGCCATGAGACGCACCGCGGCGCTGGGAGGGGTGGGACTTCCGGGTGTGGCGGCGGGAGGGGTGGGAATTCTGGTGCTGTTCGCTACGGAGGAGGCAGCGCTCCCAGTTCGGTTCCTGGCAGTGGTTCTGTGGGTAACGACATCATCGCGGCAGGTAGGCAGCAACACGGCAGTCTCGGGGCAGACGGGGTCGCCACGACGACGTCATCGTCCTCCGCCGCCTCCTCTCATGATGCCCTGAGGCTGGGCTGCCCACCTGACTACGCTCTGACCCTACGGCGCTCACCCGATGACGTCGTCGCTGTGGCCCCACCCCCTCATTCCACTCCCAGCGCCATCACCATGGTGCCCAACGCTCTGCGAGGGTTCGGGGTGGGTAGGGCTATGGGGACTGGGGGGACCGGTCACTCCACCACCCGTGTGTGACGTCATGCATGGTCCAGCCCCCCCCAATGGCCTCCTATTTTAATGGACTGAATGGAACCCAGTTCAAATCCCACGTTGTGGACTAAGGGGGGGGGGTCGGGCCAACCCCGGGTTACCCAGCATTTCCTGCAGCTGCCCCAGTACCCCTTGTGATACCCCAGGACCTCCCCAAACTCTCAAGACATCCCATAATCCCCTACGATCCCCTCTTTAGCTCCCTAGGTGGAAAATTTCAGAAATCTTTAAAATATGTCTATTAAAATACGCTGGGAGGGGCGGAGCCTCCCAACCTGGAACTGACCCCGTGACCCAGGAAGCAGGTGACTCCTGAAAGAGACGAAGAGTTAAAAGCAAGTAACATACAAAGTGACAAACTGGAGGAGACCAGATGTGCCCGCTTCCGAACTCTGACCCACTTCCCTTGGCCCAGCACCCCATGTCACGGAGAAAAAAGGAAGAAAATGCAATTTTAAAAATAAATTAATTTCAGATTTTTTTAGTTTTTTGGCCTCTCAGTGTTTTCATATTTGTGTCTGTGTGGGGGAGGTTGACAGGAAACAGCTCCTCAGAGACAGGAATCAGCTATGTCCCCAAAGACAGGAAACAGGGTTAGGAAACAGCTGTTTCCTGTCCATAATAATAACCCACGCTCTCCATAATAATAACACTAATTCCCTTAATAATTACCCATAATAACCGTAATAATGGTGCTAGCACCCACATCCCATAATAACATACACATCCCATAATAACTCTAACCCTGAAATGCAGCAATAATAACCTCCACATCACAATAATAACCCTCACACCTCATAATAACCCCCATCCCATAATAACATGTAATAATCATAATAATCCTCAATTCCCATAGTAATAACCCCCACATTCCATAATAGTAACCCAAAATAATCATAATAATCCCCACATCCCAAAGTAATAACCCTCACATCCCCTAATAGCAACCCTCACATCCCATAATAACCCCCAACTACCAAAATACTAACTCGTAATAATTTTAATAATAACCCTCACATCCCATAATAATAAACACCACATCCTATAAAAACCCTCATATGCCATAACCACCACATCCCATAATAATAACTCTTACATGCCATAATAAATACCACATCCCATAATAATAATAGTCCTACATTCCAGAATAATAACCCACACATCCCATAATAATAAATGCCACATCCCATAATATATAGAACACTCACATTCCATAATAACCTGTAATAATCTTAATAATAATGCCTACATCACATAATAATAAGCCATTATCCCATAATAATAATTCCTACATTCCATAATAGTAAGCCCCACATCCCATAATAATAACCCTTGGCCGCACCCCCTGATGACATCACTTCCTCCTCTTTTGCTGATATTTTATTTAACAATTACTTTTTCGCTTGTGATTTATTTAAATTTCTTTTCTCATGTAATATTGTCTCTGTTGTCTACATCCCCCAATCCTGGGTTATGCATATTCATGAGTTCATTTGCATGTGCAACGGCTGTTCGTGCATATTCATAAGGTCATTTTCATACCTGTGGTTGCTGTTTATGTTGTTAGAAAGGGTTAAGAAATATTCACGACCTAATTTGCATGCCCACTTGGGAGCCCAACCTGGTCTGTCCCTGAGGCCCTTTTTAATATTCATGAGGTCTTTTGAATATTAATGAGGGTCTTTCTCTGTATCTGGGAGGCTGGGTGAATATTCGTGGGGCTCCTTTGAATATTCATGAGGCCCTTTGGCCCCTGTTTGGCCACAGGCAGGATGGTCACATGCTTCCTGTCTCCGTGCCCTGATCCGCCCTGGATGCCCTGACCTCCACATATGATGTCACATGCAGGCTCTTCCGCCCCCAGGGTGTGTGTATCAGTCAGGAAACAGGAAATGGGTGGGGCCAGGTGATCGCTGTGGGACAGGAAATGGCCAAGATGGAAAAGAAAGTTGGGGACACACAGCAGGAAGTGGCCTGGATGGGACAGGAAGTGAATGACACAGGACATTAAATGGCCTCTCTGGGGCAGTAAGTACATGTCCCATGGCAGGAAGTGGCCTCTGTGGGCCAGGAAATATGTGACCCACTGCAGGAAGTTGCCTTGGAAAGAGAGGAATTGACCTCAATGGGACAGGAAGTGGGTGACACATGGCAAGAAGTGGCCTATGGGGCACACAAAGAGTGTGGCCTGTGACCCTGGACCCCTGAACTCTCCCCCTCCCATCACAGAGATAAGAAAGAGGAGGAAAAAGCAATTTTAAAAATAAGTTAACAAAGCTACATAGAAAAACCCTGTCTTGAAGAAATGAAAACAAAAATAAAATATAAAAAATAAAAGATAGAAATAAATTTAATTTACATTTTTTTTGGTTTTTTGCCTCTTGGTGTTTTTATGTTTGTGTGTGTGTTTAGGGGAGTGGGGTGGGCAGGAAAGAGCTCTTCAGAGACAGAAAACAGCTACCTCATCAGGGACAGGGAACACCTGGTCCTGCCCATAATAATAACCCCCACATCCCATAATAATATCCTGTAATAATCATAATAACCCTCATATCCCATAATAACAACCTCTACCTCCCATAATACTTGTAATACTTGTAATAATAACCCCCCACATCCCATAATAATAACCCTTACATCCCACTCTTATCACCCTCATAGCCCATAATAATAACATGTAATATTTGTAATAATAACCCCCACACCCCATAATGATAACCCCCTGATCTCATATTACCACCACATCCCATAATAATAATCCTACATCTCATAATATTGACACGTAATAATCGTAATAGCCATCACATCCCATAATAATAACCCCCACCGCCCATAATAATAACTTTTAATAATTGCAATAATAAGCTGTACATCCCATAATAATAACCAACACAAACCCTAATAATAACCCTCACATTCTATAAAAATAACCCTCACATCCTATAATAATGCTACTCACATTCTAAAATAATAACCTCACATCTCATAATAACCCCCACATCACTTAATACTAACACTCACATTCCATAATAACAATCCTCACATACCATAATAACCCCCACATCCCATAATAATTACCCATAATAATCGTAATAAAAACACCACTTATAGTAATAACCCTCACATCCTATAATAATAACCCCCACACCCTACAATAAGAACCCCCATATCGTATCATAGTAACCTTCACATACCATAAAAATAAAACCCACATCCCACAATAATAACATCCACATCCCACAATCATAACACTCATATCCTATAATAATAACTGTCACATCCCCTTATAATAATCCTAATAGTAACCCTCATATGTGATAATAACCAACATTCCACAATAATAACTCTCACATCCCTTAATAATAATCCGCAAATTCTATAATAATTACCACCACATCCCATAGTAGTAAACCATAATAATCGTAATAATAACTCCCACATCCCATAATAATAATGCACAAATCCCATAATAATAACCCCATAGCCAGGCATGGTGGTGCACGCCTTTAATCCCAGAACAGAGGAGGCAGAGGCAGGTGGATCGCTGTGAGTTCGAGGCCAGCCTGGTCTACAAACCGGGTCCAGGACAGCCAAGGCTACACAGAGAAACCCTGTCTCGAAAAAAAAACAACAACAAAAAATAACCCCCACATCCTACAATAATAAAACTTATGTCCCATAATTGTAACTGCCACATCTGATAATAGTAAACTCCACATCCAAAATTAACCCACACAACACAAAATAATAATCTGTAATAATCACAATAATAACCATTTCATGCCATAATAATATCCCCCACATCCCATAATTATAACCCTCATATCCGATAATAATTCTTACATCCAAAAATAATACCCTGTAATAATCATAATAATAATGCTCACACTCCATAGCAATAACTCGAACATCCCATAATAATAACCCCCCACATCCCATAGTAATAACCCCATATCCAACAATAATACCTCATAATAATTGAAATAATAACCCTCACGTCTCATAGTAATAACCCCCACATCCAATAATAATAAAGGCTACATCGCACAAAAATAACCTCACGTCCCATTTTAATATCACCCATATCCAATAATAATAACAATCACATTTAATAATAATAATCAGTAAAAACTGTAATAATAATAATCACACCCAATAATAATAAACCTCACATCCCATAATAACACTCCCATGCCATAATAATAGCCATCACATCCAATACTAATAACCGTCACATGCGATCATAATAGTATCCCACTCATCACTTAATAATTCCCACACCCCATAATAGTAACCATCACCTCCCATACTAATATCCTTCACACCCCTTAATAGTAACCATCAACTCTCATACTAATAACCCTCACATCTGATCATTATAGCATCCCACACATGACTTAATAACTCACAGACCCTATAATAGTAACGATCAACACCCATACTAATAACACTCACATGCAATAATAATAGCCGTCACCTCCCATACTAAAAACCCTCACATGCCATAAGAGTAACCATCACCTCCCATACTAATAACCCTCACATCCCATAATAGTAATCATCACCTACCATACTAATAACCCTCTCACCCCATAATAGTAACCATCACCTCCAATACTAATAACCCTCACATCCCATAATGGTAATTATCACCCTCCACTAATAACCCGCATATCCCATAATAAGAGGCATCACCTCCCATACTAATAACCATCACATCTGATCATAATAGTATCTCACACATCACATAATAACTCCCACACCCCATAATAGTAACCATCAACTCCCATATAATAACTCCCACACCCCATAATAGTAACCATCGCCTCCCATACTAGGAACCCTCACATCCCATAATAGTAACCATCACCTCCAAAACTAATAACCCTCACATCCGATCATAATAGTATCCCACACATGACTTAATAACGCCCACACCCCATAATAGTTACCTTAACCTCCCATAATAATAACCCTCACACCCCATAATAGTAACCATCACCTCCCATACTAATTACCCTCACATCCGATCATAATAGTATCCCACACATCACTTAATAACTCCCACACCCCATAATAGTTACGAACACCTCCCATACTAATAACCCTCACATCCCATAATCATAGCCGTCACCTCCCATACTAATAACCCTCACATCCCATAATAATAGCCGTCACCTCCCATACTAATAACTCTCACATCCCATATTAGTAACCATCACATCCCATACAAATTACCCTTACATCCGATCATATTATCAAACACATCACTTAAAAAACTCCCACACCCCATAATAGTAACCATCATCTCCAATACTAATAACCCTCACATCCCATCATAATAACCATCACCTCCCATACTAATAACCCTCACATCCCATAATGGAAACCATCACCTCCCATACTAATAACCCTCACATCCAATCATAATAGTATCCCACACATCACTTAAGAACTCCAACACCCCATAATAGTAACCATCACCTCCCATACTAATAACCCTCACATTCCATAATAGTAACCATCACCTCCTATACTAATAACCCTCATATCCGAACATAATGTTACCCACACATCACTTAATAACTCCCACACCCCATAATAGTAAACATTACCTCCCATACTAATAACCCTCACATCCCATAATAGTAATGATCATCTCCCATACTAATAAAACTCACATCCCATAATAGTAACCATCACCTCCCATACTAATAACCCTTACATCCCATAATAGTAACCATCAACTCTCATACTAATAACCCTCACATCCCATAATAATAGCCATCACCTCCGATACTAATAACTCTAACATCGCATAATAATAATCATCACCTCCCATACTAATAACCATCACACCCCATAATAGTAACCATCACCTCCCATACTAATAATCCTCACATCCCATAATAGTAACCA
>OU015759.1:13263558-13292943 GCA_907169655.1 Acomys percivali | reverse complement strand
TCAAGTAACGTCTAACCCTCCTACAAATTAGCAAAAAACTGCTAGTTCTGCGAACCACATGAGTTACACCAGAAAGAAAAACAAGATTGAAACAAATTAATGACCAAGGGAATGCGTTCATTCCGGTTTAGTCCAGGCTGAGTCCTAGGTGTTTACCACAACAAGAAAGACCATATGAATATAAAAACAAAGAACAAATGGTTTTCTATACAAGACAGGACAGATATCTGTTTCTTGATAACAACCTTGACACCAAAAACTCTTGTTTTGAACACATAATGTACATATGAAATAAGAAAAAGATAAAGCTTCTGCTTGGGACTCCGTGAGCTTATAGATAAAACTACTATTTAAACTTTAATGAGCAAAAAATGTTCAGTTAGATGTAGTTCTAACGAAATAACTTAAAATCAATAGTCCTACTGTAATTCCCCTTCTGTGTAATGATTGTGTAGGGGAGATAAAAACCTAGGACAAGAATAAAAGAGAGAGGTGCTTGCTAGAGCCCATCCTACCCATTAACTATGTGTCTGTGTGTATATGTTCACATGTGAATAGATATGTGTATGTATGTTCACATGTGAATAGATATGTGTATGCATGTTTAAATGTCTACTTGTTGTTGTTGTGTGTGTGTGTAAAATTGGGAACTCCCTTGTGTGTATGAACGTGTACCTGTCTGCATGTCTCATTGCTTACGTGTGATGATATAATGGAAGAGCCACAGCCAGGGTCGGGTTCCCTGAGGATGGCCTGGATTTGCTGCATTCTTCGCAAAAGAGACTGCTAAAATCAACGCCATCACCACAGGAAAGCTTGTGGGAATCTGCTGTTCAAAGCCCATGTTTATTTTACTTGTATGAGTGTATCTGTAAAGTCTTTTTTTCCTCTTTTTTCCCCCCCCCTTTCCTTGTCTAGCTGGCCACAAGAAAACCAGTCCAGAATTATTCCTTGGCTTTTTTCAGGTCTCTAGCTTCCAGCAAGCCACGGTTGGATGCCCAAGTCAGCCACTAAGGTTAAAAGCAAACTAAGGTTGTTCTTCACAACCTCCTGTTGTTTACAGCAGGAAACTGTCACAGCCACCTGCCGTTAAACAATAGACTCCTCAGCTAAGGAGCGGCTTTGGCAGCAGAAGAGCCAGAAAAACCAAATAGCTCAATTGATAAAGCATCAGATGGTTCTTTGGAATTTGTCAACACTGTGTTCTGTTCAAATACTAATGTGTGTCAAGGCTGGTCCTTGATGGAGATAAACCTCATTACTCAGTTTCCTTCTAAAATGACTTGGTGGTTACAGTGGAACTTTTGTGTCTGGAAATGAGTGGAGGAAGCACCAGAGTTATATGACTATGTTGTCAATGACGCAGACATGTACAGTGATGTCAGTATCCTGTTTTCTGTGTACACATGTACAGCATACTTTAGGATGCAGTGACCTATGATGATGTGCATGTGAACTTCATTCGGGAAGAGTGGCCTTTGCTGGATCCTTCCCAGAAGAGTCTCTACAGGATGTGATGCTGGAGACCTACACGAACCAAGCTGCTGTAGGTAGTACTGAATTATCTTTTGCTTTTTATAATCAGGGGACAAATGTTTCTCTGTTATTGATGTTCTTCTGTAATTTCAATTGAGAATGAGGAAGAATGAGGTGAATAAATCAAGCATGGTTCTTAGAGACTCTGAATATAATAACTTCAATTTTTCATAATTTCCAATAATATATAATATATTTTCTAGTACTATATTTTAGGCTACAATTTTGAATACCATAATATTGAAGAACATTGTCAAGGCCTAGAAGACATGGAAGGTAATTTTCATGTGCAAGCTGATAAATGTCCTGCAGAAGACATTTTAATGTTCCCTGCAACTTTTAAAGAAAAGCAGTGTTAAAAACCAAAAAAATGACACACACACACCCCCCTCCCCGCGTGCCCTGTCTCTGTGGGTACATGGCCAGACTCAGGGGAAGGTGGCAGGTTGCAGTGACCCCGCGTCCCTGTGAACCAGCATGGGAGGGGTTTGAACCCTGGAAACAGTGGGGAGCCCCAGGTCTTTCCCTGGCCGGCTAGACAGTTGGAGTTGGGAAGGGGCCAGTTAAGGGGGCTTTGGGGAGACGTGTGGTTGGGGAGCTGAGACTCGTACCCGTGACTGAGTGGGGCCTGGGCAGAAGTTGAGTATCCTGCACCCAAGGAGCCTCCACCCCCCCCCCGTTTGCCTGGGGTGGCTGAGTGACTGAGCCCCCCAGAGCAGGACCTCCCCTTGGAAGGACCTTGCAGCAGCCTGTGGGATGGCCTGGCCCCAGCGCTCACGACCTCCACTCGCTGTTGTCCCGCCCTCCGCTGGAGGGAGGGGCCGAGCGCCCTCGGGAGGCGTGGACCCGGCGTTCTGAGCGTTTCCCGCCCTGCGTCACCTGGCTGCCGACCTGCCAGGAGCTGCCCAGAAGGGAGAGATGGCTCCCGGGACACTGTGAGCCTTCGGTGTTGCTGACACCCCCAATGTCGCACAGCCGGGGCCGGACACTGGATCGCGCCTACGCTGAACCTGCTGCTGCGGTTGTCAGGTCTGTGTGCAAACTGAGTGCGGGGACTGACATTTCTGAGGAGACCTGAAGAAGCTGCGGGCGTCGGCGGAGCAGGTGCATGAAGCAGTCCTGCCCGCTTTGGCGGTGCGCTGCGCCCGTTCTCGCACACACAGCTGTATGCGTGTGCGAACTGAGTGCGGGGACTGCCATTTCTGAGGAGACCTGAAGAAACGGGGGGGGGGGGGGGGCGGCGTCGGCGGAGTGTGCGCATGAAGCGGTCCTGCCTGCTTCGGCAGTGCGCTGCGCCCGTGCTTCTACACACAGCTGTATGCGTGTGTGAACTGAGTGCGGGGACTGCCATTTCTGAGGAGACCTGAAGAAACTGGGGGCGTCGGCGGAGCAGGTGCATGAAGCAGTCCTGCCTGCTTCGGCAGTGCACTGCAGCTGTGCTCCTACACACAGCTGTATGCCTTCTGTGCGGGGAAGCTGGGAATGAGGAAGGATGGATGGAGAGGAAGAGGAGTTTGGTTTGAGCCTCATGGAGTGTACAGTCTGCAACGGGATCATCCACCCTGGCTGCCTGAAGTTGGGAAAGGCTCCGGGCGCTATCAATTCAGAGATCCCCAACTGCTGTGAGTGCCTCCGAGGTACCCAGGATTGACAAGGATGCAGGTGAGGGATCCAGGGCGCCTTAGGACTGACAGTGGTGAGGGGGTGGATGGAAGCTGACAGAGGAGCCACCCCCTCCGCCTCTGCCCAGAAGAAAGGGACCCTTACCTGCTGGCCCTCCCCCTGACGATGTGTCTGGGCCCCCAAACGGAAGGAGTTGGAGGCAGGGAATCAGACCCCCACCCCAAGGAAAAAGGTGAAAGGAGGCCAAGAGAGGCACGTGAAGAAGGTGGGTGAAGATGCCTGCGTCCTCCGAGGAGCAGACCCAGGCAGCCCTGGCCTTCTGCCCCCCAGGGTTCTGAATCCCAGCCAGGGATTCTCATCCTGCCACCCTGGGCTCCCTCCTGAGAACTGGGAGAAACCCAAGCCACCTATGGCTTCTGCTGAGGGCCCGGCAGTGCCATCCCCATCACTACAGAGGGAGAAACTTGAGCGTTTCAAGCCTATGTGCCAGCTGCTGGAGCGGGTGCCTGATACCTCTTCTTCCTCCTAGGACTCAGACACAGACTCAGACTCCTAGGGCACATGGCTTAGTGAGGACAAAGCTCCTGGGCAGGCCTGGAATGGCCTTTGGCCAGCCTGGGGCAGCTCTGGTGAGAAGGAAAGCCAAGGGGTGTGGTGGACTAAATGCCCTGGCAGTGGGGGACCACTGCTCAATTGGCCCCAGTTCCCTGCCCCGCCACCACCACCACGGGCTCCACAGTTGGAGCAGGTGGTAAGGCCCCTCCCCCTTGAAGTCTTTAGCCTGACACTCTGCCTTTGCCTGCTGCCTCCGGATGCATGGCTCCATGTCTTCCAGCACCTTGGACCCCGAGAGTTATTTGTCTGCGTGCGAGTCGGCCGGACTTGGAGCCACTGGTGCTACAACGAGCGTCTGTGGCCTCGGATGGACCTAAGCTGGAGGAAGCCACTGACCCCTCCCATGCTTCACGGGGTAGTTTGCCGCCAGCCATGTGCTCTGGACCTCAGCTGGACAGGTGTCTCCACAAAAAGCAGCTCATGTGGCTTCTGAACTGCAAGGCTTGCAGGAGTTGTTGCTTTCTGGGTGGTCTCTGCCCGGGCTCCACCCCACTGCCTACACTGCTGCTCCTGGAGCTCCACTGGATTGAGGATGTTAAAGACTCCCAGCTTTGTGAGCTGCCGCTGCCTCCACCAGACACCAAACTGGGACAAACCGAGAGCCGAGGCCGACTGCAGGAGGTGGCATCACCTCTCGCCACATGCCTGAAGCTCACAGATGCTGCCATGAGGCTCCTATTGCGCCATGCTCCCCGGCTCAGTGCCCTTGACTTGAGTCATGGTGCCCATGTTGGAGACCCCAGTGTCTATCTCATTACAGCACCCACGTCCCTTCTCCAGGAGACGCTGATGCACCTCATTCTCACTGGATGCCACCACCTCTCGGACCACTGCCTTCCACTTGTTCATCGCTGCCCAGGTCTTCGCCACCTGGACCTGTGCTCCTGCTGCCAGCTCTCACCTGAAGATTGTTCTGTTTGGCAGCTGCTGGGCCCCCTGGCCCCTTCCATTACCCAGAGTCGAAACTACTTCTCAAGGCTTGACCATGGGGGCACTTGAGGGAGGGAAGAAAGCACCCGGCAAGGTGGGGAGTCCCAGCTGGTCTGGACTCCTAAACCCCCAAGTCTGTACAATACGGTTTGCTATAAAACTCAGAATCGTCAAAACAACAAACAAACAAACATAACAAAACCAAAACAACAACAACAACAACAACAACAACAACAAATGAATAAAAACACATAAAAAAATCCCCCAAAACCCCACTGCTTTAAGTTCAGTGATGATTATTACATTCTCACAAAACCAGGCACCTCAATGTCAGTAATCTGATTTGTGTCCTTTTTTTTTCCTCCTGGATTTATTCATTATTATGTATACAGTGCTCTGCCTGCATGTACACCTGCAGGCCATGAGAGGGCGCCAGATCTCACTATAGATGGCTGTGAGCCACCATGTGGTTGCTGGGAATTGAACTCAGGACCTCTGGGAGAGCAGCCAGTGCTCTTAACCTCTGAACCATCTCCCCAGCCCTGATTTGTGTTCTTAAGACGTTCATCTAAGAACTGAAACAAGGAAACTGACTTAACAGATGTCACTGTTTGAATCGTAGCCCGATTAGAGCTGTGCCGTAGAACTGCCAGTCGGTTTAGTGTCATACCACTTAGGTATTGCGAAAGGAATACACATTGAATATGTGATAGGTATATGTCCAAAACCTTCGATAAGCAGAAAGTCCACAGCATTGCTAGTGTTACGTATAGACTTGTAGTAATGTTGCTAAGATCAGTGAGAGGGCAGTTTATGGTAATCATGGATGTTGTTGTGGAGAAACCCTAATCTCATACCACGTCTGTGAGGAACAAGAATCAAACTGAATACAATGTGGAAACCTGTCATTTTTTATTCTTAATGGGTGTATCCTATGTCACAGTGGATACAAGCCATGTGAGCACAGGGATATTGAAAGAAGCAACATGCCTCTCCAGAACAATGAGGAGATGTGTAGGAGTTCCCAGTTTGATCAGACTTTATGAATGTGATACAAGTTTACAATTAACTGGTTTTCCACCATCATTGTGAACATCCACAAACTCACACTGCAGAAAATCTCTATGAGTACTAAGAATGTGAAAACTCTGTTTGTCCTGGTTCACTTTACAAATGTGTTATGACTCACACTATAGAAAAATTTGTGAAAGCAGTGAGTGTGGTAAAGCTCTGAGTTCTTCCAGTTCTCTTCAAATATATGAAAAACATCATATAGAAAAATGATGGTATAATGTGAGCCAGGTAATAAATGCTCTCACTACCATAGGTATCGTCAGAGACTCAACACATGAAGAAGGGGAACACCATCAACGTAAACAAAGTGATAAAACCTTAAGATCTGGTTCCTCTTTACCATTAGACCCAACTGTAAAATTAAATCACAGAGGAAAATTAATTCAGTGTAATGAGTGTGGGAAAGCTTTCACATGCTCTAACTATCTTTTCAGGCATGAAAGACGTCCCATGGGAGAGAAACAGTCTGAATATTCTCAATGTGGTAAAGCCTTCGCACATCAGAGCCATCCTCAAAGGTACGAAATAATTCACTGTGGAGAGATGCTCTAAAGGTATTTACTATGGTGAAACCTTTGCACATCACAGTCATTTCCAATATCATAAAAAAACACATACTGGAGAGAAACCCAATGAATTTAACAGATATAGTAAAGCCTTTACATGTCCCAGTCATCTTCGAAGGCATGAAAAAGTTCATACTGGAGAGAAACCCTGTGAGTGTATTTAAAAAGGTGAAGCCTCTGCACATTTCTGCTGAAGGCCAGCTTGAACACTACAGGGTAAATTGAGGCAGGACATAGAGTTGGTGACTGATCACTCACCAGACTTTTCTCTGATGGAATCTGGCTTGATTTACTGGAGCCAGTTCTCCCCTTGGCCAGCAGCTGGGGGCCAGTATTGCTTGTCACTAGCAAAGAAGAAAAATAAAAAAGGAGAGAATATTCACACACACACACACACACACACACACACACACACACACACACACGGTAGATGAAGCAAGGCACGTTCCAACAACTTTACTTTTTCTTATAGCTTACATATCCCAACAAACAACTTCCAAGCATTATAAAGTGATTACATTCTATTTTTCTTTTAGTGAATGGCCATGTAAAAACAGTATATACCCCAATAGTTTTACACAAAAAACTTTTTCACATTGCAGATGAAGAAAATAAATTATTCCCAAGAACCTACATATATTCACAACTAAGCAGCATGTTATAGATCAACAAGCAAGATAATTTTTTAGCCAGTTGCTGCTTTTCACTGACAGACTGCAATTTGTGATTACAAAGAAAGGATCAATTATCTTAAAAAGTAATCTTTATATTAACTTATTTATTTTTATTTCAATGTACATTGCTGTTTTGCCTGCATATATGTCTGTGTGAGGGTGTCAGATCTTGGAGTTACAGACAGTTGTGAGCTGCCATGTGTGTGCTGGGAATTGAACCAGGGTCCTCTGGAAGAGCGATCACTGCTCTTAGCCCCTGAGCTATGCGGTAGAAGTGCCAATCCTTATAGTTTCATACCAATAATGAAACTATATATGAAACCAGTCATTGTTGGCTCTGTTTCTTAACAATTAAACTTTATTATACAACCCAACTAGCTTACACAAGAAGGAAAAAAGGTTAAAGGGATAAAAGAGTGAACCTTCCGGTATCCGTTCCACGGGATGAGTCCTTAGGTGTCTCTCTGGCCCGCGTGATAGTCCAGCCTGTTCGCTTTCTCCACCCGCTCTCTCAAAACCCGGCTGAATCTGTTGTTTTTCTCTTCCCCACCAGCCTGAGTCACATGGGAAGGGCGGTCTCCTTCTCCCGTTGAGGGTCCATTAGGAAAACAATAGCCCAGGTGGGGTTCCCAGGTCTGCTTCCTGAATTCCAGGCCCAGGGTGGCTCCACTCAGTCTATCACAAGGTATTCATGGGATGCCCCAAGGGTAAAGCCCGCCAAGACTGCTTCCACCTGTGACAAAGCTTAATCTTTCCCACACATCCCCCTTCTCTTTTAAAAAAATTAAGAACTATACACACATATATACATATATACATAATCATCAGGTATCAAGTACATAACCAACTTGTTAACCTGAGAGAAAGTATTCCACTATCCTACCAAAGACAGTCCATTTCTTTCATGAGAAATTGTAGTTATCAATCTATAAATGTTTTTTTAATTCTTAAACTAAAGCTTCCAGCAACACTGTGGCTTTCTAGTCTTCAATCCCATCAGAGACCCAAGAAGGAAAATCTATCTAATAAAGGAAGAGCTGGCAGGTAACTTCCAAGTTCCATAGGACAGAGAGAGCAGACAGCCTGGACAGTCACCGGATTCTCTCCTTCATGGGGGCAATCAGTTTTCAGCCTTATCGGCCCAAAACATCCAACAAACTGCTTTTTGAAGCAGGAAATCCGACGGTCTGGTCCATCCAGTCTCTTCAAAGCTGGACAGTCAACTTTTCAGCATCACTGTTGATCATTGTAGACAGTCAGCCTGTCATCAGCAGTAGAGATAAGAGCACTTTTTCCTTCCAGTGACCATTCTGTCACCTGAGCCTCTTGAAGCCCCCATCTTTAATGATGCAAATGGAGCCGGGAGCGGATGTCTCTCTCTGTCAGGAAAGCCCTCATCGTTAAATGCCATATTCTGTGGATCTCTGAAGAGCTTGAAGATCAACTCTATCTATTTTTACAGTTATCAATCTATTTCTTTGAAGACATATACAAGGAATTAAACAAACCTGCTCTATGACAAAGTAAACTTGTATCTAGTAGGAACTAAATACCAACTTTTATCCCTGATCTTCCCGAACAGTTTTTCATAAGACATTAATGGTACATGAATAATACATTAAATAAACATTGAACAAAATGAACTTAAGTTTCTATCATACAATAAATAATATTTTGTCAACATATAACATACAATACATAAGGCAAAAATGAATGACAATATACAGTTTAAGTTCTTATCAATGTGAAGCAAAAGTTAAAGTCTTAGATTTCCAAAGTCTTAAATTTTCATCAATTTACAATACCAATGTAGGATTTTTGAAGTTAGTAGATTCAATAATCTACCTTTTATTTTACAAACCTGTATCCTCCCTTCCTCCCCCCCTTTTCCTTAATATTAAAAGGGATAGAAGGTAAGAGAGAAAGAAAGAAGAAATCCCCAATTGAAATTTTATTAATTGTAACTAACCCCGTTAGGCAAAGAAGAGCAGTGGTAACCCACCAAAAACACCCATCCCACCTATTGGGAATGGGGACGTCGTTTTCTCAAAATTACTTTATGTTGTTTAGGAGAAAAATCTTTTTCGGGTACCCAAGAAAAATAATGTATTGGCCAAGCGCTGGAAAAGCTAGCTGTTTTTGTCCAGTCCTTTTGGGATCGATCCTTTCGGCTAGCCGATTTATTGTTAATATGCATGCAATTTTTGGAAGAAGCAGTGATGCCAGAGGCAGAAGTTCGATCTTCATAATTGTCCTGTTTTTTGCTCTGAAAGTAAGCAGACTTTTGAAATCATTAGTACAGGTATGTTAGTACATATATAATTTTTCAAGGAAACATCAGTTGAGGCATCTTGCTCGAGGTGCCAGAGGCATGTTTTTGGGGTTATATCACCCATGCTGCCCGCTTCTGTCTTCAGCATTGTCCTGCTTTTGTAAATAATACAGGGCTCTACCTGTAAATCCACCAATAGGACAGAAGAGGGCATTAGTTCTCCAAGCTGTAAGAAACAATGTCAAGTTGTTAAGAACCAGGTAGCTCTTAAGATTCACTTGCTATATGGTCAGATCTAATCTTTATAAGTTTAGTTGGTAGCCATATTTTTTCACTCCCTGTGGAAACATATGCATGCCCACGACCCCATCTTAAAACTACTGTAGGTTTCCATTTTATATTTGACAAGTCCTTGTAGAATATTGGTTGTCCCAACTCCTCAGTTTTTTCTATCACCCAATGTCTCTCCGCAGCTGATGTCCCTTCATCATTCACATTAAGAAAATTTAGAGTCAACAAAGCATTATTTAATCGGTCCTTGGGTGTCTTTACCCTTTCCTTTTGTTTAATAAGCATTTCTTTTAAGGTACGATTAGCTCTTTCCACAACTGTTTGTCCTGTGGGGTTGTGAGGTATACCAGTAACATGTTTTATATTATAATACATAAAGAAGTTTTTCATCTTAAGGGATACATATGCAGGAGCATTGTCAGTCTTAATTTGTGCAGGTATTCCCATAAATGCCATTATTTCCAGCAAATGAGTAATCACACAGTCGGCCCTTTCAGAACTTAAGGCAGTTGCCCATTGAAAACCTGAATATGTATCAATGGTATGATGCACATACCTCATTTTTCCAAATTTTGTAAAATGAAACACATCCATCTGCCAAATTTTATTCCTTTTGTTACCTCTAGGGTTAATTCCAGCAGGTAATGGTAGTTGACTATATAAGGAACATGTAGGACACTTATTAATTATTTCTCTGGCTTGTTGCCAAGTGATAGAGAATCTTTTCTTCAACCCCTTACCATTGACATGATGTTTTTCATGAAATTTAGAGGCTTCGAATACATTACCTATCAATAATTTGTCGATCTCTTCATTTTCTTGTGCCAATGGACCTGGTAAACCTGTATGGGATCGAATATGAGTAATATACAAGGGATAATTTCTGTTTCTGATGACCTGTTGCAGTTCTATAAATAAGGTAGTCAATTCTGTGTTATCAGGAGTAAATTCAGCAGTTTCAATATGCAAAACAACTCTTTCAGCATATTGAGAGTCAGCAATTATATTAAGAGGTTTAGGAAAATCTAACAATACCATAAGGATTGCATATAATTCTGATTTTTGAACTGATGTAAATGGGCTTTTAATCACCTTGGTCATTTTCTCAGACTTATAACCAGCCATAACTGATTTATTTGCATCAGTGAAAAAGGTGGGTGCCCCTGAGATTGGTGACCTCTTTACAATACTTGGAAGGATCCAATTAGTTCTTTTTATAAACTGTATACATTTGTTTTTGGGGTATCTATTGTTAATGTCTCCCAAATAGTTACTACAAGCTTTTTGTCACTCTTTATTAATTACCCATACTGACATAATCTCAGAATCAGTAAGAGGCACTACAATTTCCACCCGGTCCATCCCTGACAGTTGGCGCAACCTTATTCTTCCCTTTGTAATCAATTCAGAAATTTTTTCCATGTATGTTTTCAATTTTTTGCTTTGTTTATTTGCCAGGAATATCCATTCTATGATCCTGTCTTCCCTTTGCATAAGCAGACCAGTAGGAGAATGTTTCGAAGGCAAAATAACCAGAATGCAACCAAGTTCAGGATCAATTCTATCCACATATGCCTTTTGAAGTTTTTGTTCCACCAGAATTAACTCCTTTTCGGCCTCAGCGGTTAGACACCTAGGACTGTTTAAATCTGAATCTTCTTGTAAGGTTTGGAACAAGTTACTTAACTCATAGGTAGCTAACCCGATTGTAGGCCTTAACCAGTTAATATCTCCCAATAATCTCTGAAAGTCATTAAGAGTTTGCAATTGATCTCTACGGATCTGTACCTTTTGTGGTCGAATTTTTTGTTCAGTTATTTTATAGCCTAAATAGGTAATTGAATCTCCTCTTTGTATTTTTTCTACAGCAATCTGTAATCCCCAGCATGGCAGAATTTTTTGTGCTTCCTGAAACATTTTTTCTACAACATTAGGATCAGAATCAGCTAGCAGAATATCATCCATGTAATGGTATATGATAGATTGAGGAAACTGCCTACGAATTATTTTTAAAGGTTGTTGCACAAAATACTGGCATAAAGTTGGGCTATTCAACATTCTCTGTGGAAGTACCTTCCAATGATATCTCTTCATTGGAGAACTACTGTTCAGAGTAGGTACTGAGAAAGCAAACCTTTCCCTGTCCTTTTCATGTAGAGGTATGGTGAAAAAACAATCTTTTAAATCAATTGTAATTATATGCCAAGACCTAGGTAGCAAAGAAGGCAAAGGAATTCCAGGTTGAAGAGAACCCATGGGTTGAATCACCTTGTTTATGGCCCTTAAATCTGTTATCATTCTCCATCCACCTGATTTCTTTCTTACCACAAACACAGGGGAATTCCAGGGACTGGAAGATTCTTCGATGTGTTGAGCCTCCAGCTGCTCTCTCACTAAACCATGAAGTGCCTGTAACTTTTCTTTTGTTAAGGGCCACTGCTCCTGCCATACAGGTCTGTTTGAAATCCATTTTAGGGGCAAGGTGGTTGGTATTTCAGCAGTGGCCCCTCTTATAAATTTTGACACTCTAAACCTGAAGAGTTCTGAGGTTGGACAATGGGCATAGCTTGTGGTCGCCCCTGTTCACTTACATGAATCTCTTTCCCAGAAGCACATACCAATTCACCCCTAGTCTCAACCTTGTTTGTCTCGGTATTTGCAGGAATAGTAATCTGAGTACCCCATTGTTGTAAAAGGTCTCTTCCCCATAGATTTATGGGAATGTCAGCCACATAGGGTTTCAGCCTCCCTATCTGTCCATCTGGTCCCACACACTCAAGCCACTGTACACTTTGTTTTATTTGAGATAACTTGTCAATTCCTACAATTTCTGTATAAACCTTCTTAAGTGGCCAATTTTGGTTCCAAGACTTCTGGCAAATGATGGAGACATCAGCTCCACTGTCTAACAACCCTTCTATTTTAACACCATTCAATTGTATAATTAACTTAGGTCTCTGATCATTAATTGCTGTTTGCCAGAAAACCCGTGTCCCTGTGCTTCTGAATGCACCAGTCCGTTCTACTGGAGCGGCTTGGCCCTTAATGTAAGGAAACAGTAAGAGTTGAGCAATTCTATCCCCGGCATCGATTTTTATCTCCTTTTTTACACATGCCATGATTTTTATTTCCTCTTTAGAATCTCCATCTTTAATACCAGGATGCACAATAAAACCATGAGAAGTCAGCCCACTTCTCCCCAGAACCATTCCTACTGTGCCTGAAGGCAAAGGTCCGAAAACACCAGTATTTAACTTGTAACATTCAACCTGGGGAGATAGAGTAAGAGAAACATTTGAAGCCAGATCCAAGGCTGCACTGCCTTCAGTAGCATGCATTAGATCACTAACCCTCAGTTCCCGTTTTCCTGTGGGTTTGTCACTTCCCGACTGGCCAAAGGAATTCGGCTGGCATTGTTTATGGGGGCCCGAGCCGATGGCCCCCTCCTGCCGTTTCCCGTCAGGAAGATATTGCCTTGCACATCTCTCTTAGACTGACAATTCCGAGCCCAGTGTTTCCCTTTTTCATAGCGACTACAGTACCCTGGGAGTCTTGGTACCTCATTTCCATCATAACCAGAACCTCCTTGTTCTCTCCTACGAGTTACGTTTTCTCCTGGGTTATTGCGCCTTCTATCTCTACAGTTTCTTTGCATATGACCAGTTTTACCACAATTGAAGCACCGAGTATTATGATATCTGGGCTCTCTGGCTAAAGCTGGTCCCACAATATTATTTTGATACTCCTGAGAGTTGATATTAACTGTCTCCTTTACCCAGTCATCTAGTGGAGCGCCTCTTTCCTTTAATGGTCTAAGCACCCTCTTACACGCAGTATTTGCTTTCTCATACGCCATGATAAGTTTCAATGCCTGTTTGTTGTCAGAATCTGGCATCACCTTATCCATAGCAGATCCTAATCTCTGTAAAAATTCGGTAAATGGCTCCAAAGGTCCTTGGAACACTTTAGTAAAGGGAATAGTTGTTTTCCCAGGTTCCTCTACCAGCTCCCAAGCTCTCAAGGCTGCCTTACGACATTGTTTAATCACTCTATCTTCAGCTTGAATTTGTTCTCTTATGTTAGTATATCATCCTTCACCAAGCAATTGATCTCTATTAATATTTATTCCCTGGGTAGTATTTTCTTGTTCTATTTTTATAGCCTCTGTTCGCCACCATGATAACCACTGTAACTGTTGTGCTGCTTCCAATACCGCTGAGACTAAATTTTTCCAATCTTGGGGAACCAGTCTATTCTGAGTAGCCCAGCTGTTTAACATTTGTTTAACGAAGGCAGAGTGCATACCATATTTGACGACGGATTCCTTAAATGTTTTAAATCCATCATGTCTACAGGACGCCAAGCCATTTCATCATAACCCTCAGCACCATTTTGTGCGGGCACATGACTTACAGTGACTGGAAAAGCTGAAGGTGTCTGGGCGACTGTGGAGGTGTCCTCCACTGGGACATTTACTTCTAAAGACCTTCTGGTTGGTCTGGCTTCCTCTGCCTCTGGTTTCGGACCTTTTCCATCCTTTTTAACCAAAGGTGCCTTCTGCTTTTCCAGCCCTTCTAGTTTTTTCTGTATTTTGCCCATTTGCTCAGTCAAGTCAGTAATTCTTTCCAAAAGGATAGAGCTTATTGACTCTTTTGTTTTTTTCTGGCTTTCCGGTCTCTCTATATTCTGTCCTTCATCATTCCCAATGACCAAAAATTCTATCCACTTTCCCATCCCTTCATTTTCTTTCCTCAGCCTTTCCATCTGTCCAGTCAAATCTGCAATCTTTTCTAAAAGGATAGAACTTACTGACCCTTCCGGCTTTTCTATGTCATTAGCCTTTCTTCTAATCCTTCCAAGCATGAAATATGGTAATAAAAGGACAATGAAAAAACAGAGAATTCCCTCTAAGTATAAGGCAGGAAAGAGTTTTGCAACAGCAGTTGTGACTTTGCTGATACCCTGAAACAGCATTTCTATACCGTCGAAGACTGAATCTTCCCCCATACCATTAGAAACTGTGGAACCCATCGGGCCCCACGTTGGGCGCCAGATGTAGGCTCTGTTTCTTAACAATTAAACTTTATTATACAACCCAACTAGCTTACACAAGAAGGAAAAAAGGTTAAAGGGACAAAAGAGTGAACCTTTCGGTATCCATTCCACGGGATGAGTCCTTAGGTGTCTCTCTGGCCCGCGTGATAGTCCAGCCTGTTCGCTTTCTCCACACGCTCTCTCAAAAAACGGCTGAATCTGTTGTTTTTCTCTTCCCCACCTGCCTGAGTCACATGAGAAGGGCGGTCTCCTTCTCCCATTGAGGGTCCATTAGGAAAACAATAGCCCAGGTGGGGTTCCCAGGTCTGCTTCCTGAATTCCAGGCCCAGGGTGGCTCCACTCAGTCTATCACAAGGTATTCATGGGGTGCCCCAAGGGTAAAGCCCGCCAAGACTGCTTCCACCTGTGACAAAGCTTAATCTTTCCCACAACTATCTGATTAATGGTCTCAGCAGCTTGTACTTGGTTGGCCATAGCGACAGCTGCAGTGGTAGCAGCTGCTGCTGAAATAGTGATGGCTGCTATAATGGCTGCAGTAATTCCAAAATCACGTTTTTGCCTGATAAGATTCATAATTGGAAAATTATCAGGGTCTGCCTCTACCGGAATGGGCACAAAGGTAGGCAGACGAACCAAAAGGGCTAACCTGGATGTGCCGTCCCAACATTCAGCCAGCTGACACTCAGGTGAGGTACAGTCTAAAATAGTGGAGTTGAGAGTATCAGCTGTGAGAAAGAAGAAGGGTGCTCTGACGCATACCTCACCTACAGTGCCAGTATCATTATTTAAAATATTATTATATGAAATGCTTTCTAATTTTGGCTGGTAATGTCTGCCCTTTATTTTGCGTGTGGCAGAAACATTCCACAATTTGTGATTATAGCCTAAAATTTCTGAAAATGTCGATACATCCGTAGAGGCACCAGCATCATTAGAGAGTATCCATTGATACCAAGGCCAGCCTGCATATCCTCCCGTACTGTTATTAGCCATCTTATATCTGTTTAGTGGCGGGGATAGCTGGAAGCCTCGGGAAACTTGTTTCTCAGGAAACCCTTTTGCTTGACAGGATGTGAAAGATGGGGGAAAACTATCGTCTGGGTAACACCAGGGAGAAGCTCGAAAGGTAGTGGAGTTAGTGGTAGTAAGATTATTTTTAAGGAGGATTGTCACTGTGCTTCGAATCAGCAAGGTAGTGACATTTACATCTGAGTCATTGGACTTACCATGACCCTCAGTGGCTCCCCTAGCGACCTAAGAGCATCGGTAAGAAGGTGTGGGGAGACTCAAGAATGTTCCATGGGGTCTAGCCAGGCACTGAGGTTAACTTTACTAACCCAGATGCATGGTGTAATCGGATCTTTAGAAAAACAGAGGGTGCCACTAAGATCGAATTTGGAAAAATTAAATGGCTTGGGTTGCTCTCCCAAAGGGGTAGCACCAGGCATTTCTCCTGTGCAAGATGTGGAGAGAAAAACTGGGAGAGTTGTAGAGTTGGCATGCACTGGCATAGGCATGGGCCATGTTCTTGTTACAGCCCAGAATTTCATGCCTGAGCTATAGACCAGGAGCGGGAGGAGAAGAAGGAGATGGGTCACCGGGTTCTCGGCTTGTAATGGCCGTGTCTTCATCGCGGATGTTCCGAGTCAGCCTTTCCGGAATCCACACGGGGTCGGTTTGGTCCTGTGGAAAAACACAGACAGCTCCCCTCGATCTTGATATTACAGGATCCGGGCCTCTCCATTTATTTGTTAGGATATCTTTCCATTTTACTGATTGATGACCAGTAAGGGTGGTATTCCCATGCCGTTCAGCAGCAGATTGATCTGCATGATCCAGTGTTAAAAAATTTAGAGTAAATAGAGCTAGAGATAACTGATTCTTGGGGGAGTGCCCTGAACTTATTCCCCCTTTTTGTTTTTGTAACAATTCTTTTAAGGTCCGATTTGCGCGTTCTACAATGCCTTGACCTTGAGGGTTGTATGGTAACCCAGTGATGTGCTTGACTTGCATGTTGTCACAGAATGATTGAAAACCTTTAGAGGTATAGGCAGGGCCATTGTCTGTTTTTAATTCTTTGGGCTTGCCCCAAGCTGCCCAAGCTTCCAGGCAATGAGTAACAGCATGAGCCATTTTTTCTCCCGTAAAAAGGGATGCAAAAATTATCCCTGAGCAGGTATCAACGGATACATGCACATATTTGAGTCTCCCAAATTACGGGACATGTGTCACGTCCATTTGCCATAGGTCACCAGGACGTAACCCACAGGGATTAACCCCAGTGTGAGGAGGGTGATGAAAAGGCACACAAGCTGTACAGTTGGTGACTATATCCCTTGCCGTGGCTCGGGAGATGTGGAATCTTTTTCTTAGAGTTGCTGTGGGTACATGGTTTAAGGAGTGAAACTCTTTGGCCGCTTTAACATTGTCTAGTACTGCAAAAGCTATCGGTCTGGTAGCAGCGTCCACCAGGCGGTTGCCCTCAGCCATAGGACCAGGCAGCATCGAATGTGCTCTAATATGTTGTATGAAAAATGGGTGGCGTCCGGACCATATAATTTTTTGAAGATCTCTTAAAAGGTGTGCCACTGGACTTCGGGGACAGATGTTTCCTGCTACTTCTAGTAGTCATACTGCATTAACTACATAGTGGGAGTCAGAAATCAAGTTAAATGGTTCAGCGAATCGTTGAAAGACTGCATAAACCATTTGGCATTCCACCAATTGTGGTGTATCAGGAGTGAATTGAAGTGTAACTGGTTCTTGTCCTGACACCATATAGGCTCCCAACCCTGTCCTAGATCCATCTGTAAAGATGTCAATAGCATTTGGAATAGGCTTATTAGACATCATTCAGGGGGGAAAAGGATCGGATGAGTAGACACAAAATGTAACAATGGGTCTTTAGGGAGATGGTTGTCAATTTTACCAGGGAAGATTGTTCTCAAAATTGCCCAATCATCAACGGTGGCTAACAACACTTGTAATTGCTGAGCGTTGTAGGGAGTAATAATGACGTCAGGGTACACTCCAAAATGTGTAAGACAGGATTTAATGCCTTGTAGAGCTAACACAGCAACGCTAGTTGGATAATGTTCCACAGTCTTGCCAGGAGAGGAGTGGCCATGTATCCAAAGCAGAATGCCCTTTTGCCATAGCGCTGCAGTAGGAATGCAGGAGGTGGCTAGGATGCACAAGGAAATAGGCTTACCAGGGGTAACGCGGGTGAGTTGGGCTCTTTCTATAGCTTGTTCCACCTTAAGGAGGGCCTCCCTAGCTTGGGGTGTCAATGCCCTGGGTGAGGAAATATGGGCATCTCCTCCTAAAATTTGAAATAGGGGTTTTAGATCAGAGGTAGGTAACTTAAGGTAGGGCCGAATCCAATTAATATCTCCTAAAAGCCTCTGGAAGTCATTTAAGGTTTTTAGATTATCCTTACGAATTTGTAATTTTTGGGGTGCGACTTGGCTTTTGGAGACGATGGCTCCCAAAAATGAGCCAACGTCTCCGTTTTGCACCTTTTCATTTGCAATGAGTAATCCCTTATCTTTCAAGTTTTTCCCCGTTTGGAGATAGGCCGAGTCTAACATCTGATTGTTGGGTGCAGCTAAAAGTACGTCATCCACATAGTGGCATATGCGTATTTTAGGATAGGTTTTTCTAACGGGTGCCAGTGCCTCGGCTACAAATATTTGGTACATAGTGGGGCTGTTGGCCATGCCCTCTGGAAGCACTCGCCATTGGAATCTACAGTCAGGTTGCTCATGATTGATACTTGGTAGGGTAAATGCAAACCGTTGGCAGTCCTGGCTTGCCAAGGGAATGGAGAAAAAACAGTCTTTAATATCAATAATAAAAATTGGCCATCCTTTAGGTAGGCTAGACAGTAATGGGAGCCCCTTTTTAATAGGCCCCATGACTTGCATTTGCTCATTTACTGCTCTCAAATCATGTAATAATCTCCACTTTCCAGATTTTTTTTTAAAATAATGAATATTGGAGTATTTCAGGGTGATTGGGATGGCTCCAAGTACCCTGCTTGCAGTTGTTCTGTAACTAGCTCATGGGCTGCTATTAACTTTTCAGAGGACAGAGGCCACTGAGGAACCCATACTGGTTCCTCTGTTTTCCAGGGGATGGGGATGGTGCTCTCAGTGGCCCCTAGGAAAAACCCAGGCCCTTAGTAGAGGAATGGTTTTTAGCTTGTATTGGATTTGATATACCTTGTAAATTTTTTCCCAATCCTAGACCTGGGACATAGCCCATGTCCTCCATTTGTTTAAGGCATTGTGGGGAATAGATTCCTGAGAGTTCATTCGTAAGGGTCAGGCCTAGCTGTTCCAAGACATCTCGACCCCACAAGGTGATTGGTAATTGCATAACATAGGGAGAGAATCGCCCTTTTCTTCCTTCTGGGTCTCTCCAAGTTAATTTTTTAGCACTGATCTCAGGAGCACTAGCATATCCAAGACCTTGTAGTGTCTGGGATGAAACTTTAGTAGGCCAATTTTTGGGCCAGTCCTTAGAGGCTATGATACTGCGATCAGCTCCGGTGTCGAGCAAACCATTAATATCCCTTCCCTCAATTGTTAAACGGCATATAGGTCTTTGGTCCATAGCTAGGGTTAGATAACCAAAGTCTGTCCCTGTAGAGCCAAGGCCGTTATCCCCTCTTTTATGGTTTGTTGATGGGAACTTATTGTGCATGCTGGGTAGTATTAATAATTGTGCTATCCTATCTCCTGGTGATATGGCCGTAATACCACGGGGGGATGAACATAAAGCTCTAATTGTGCCAGTATAGTTTTCATCAATAACACCTGGCGTGACAATAAGACCTTTAATGGCCGATGACGACCTCCCTAAGAGTAGTCCTACTGAGTCTTTGGGTAGAGGGCCTTTAAGGTCAGTGTCTAATGGCTGGACCCCCATTGTGGGTGTCAGTATGCATCTGGTGCTGGCACGGACGTCCAGTCCGGCTGAACCCGGAGTGGCTTGCCTTGGGGATTCGGCGGACGTAGGGAGGGTGTCTGAATGGCCCCATATATTTGTGGGCCCTGGGGTCGGGGGCCCCTGTTCCCGTTTTTTTGGCTCTGTCCGTTGTAACGGCACGCCGTTGATGTCTCGGACGGACCTGCATTCATTGGCCCAATGTTTCCCCTTTTGGCATTTGGGGCAAATCCTAGGGAGGTTGCTTTGACTATTCGCCTGGGGCCGGGCAGTGGGTGATGGTTTTCGACCCGAGCGGCAATCTCTTTTAATGTGGCCTGGTTTGCCGCATTTAAAACATGCATTATTGGGTCGCCCCTGACGGTTAGTGGCAGCCAGGACAGCAGCAGCTAGGCCCGTATTAGTCAAAGGGCCGCCAATCTCCCGACATGCTTTCATCCATGCTTGCAATCCTTTACCTTTCCAGGGGGTAATGGCCCTATGGCAGTCTTGGGTACATTGTTCATACACTAATTGTTCTATAAGGGGCATGGCTGTTTTATGATCCCCAAATATTTTTCCTGCCGCATCCATCATGCAAGCTACAAAGTCTGAGAATGGCTCATTGGATCCTTGTATGATTTTGGTCAAGTTACCGGTAACCTCTCCCTTGTTCGGCAAGGCCTTCCAAGCCTTGATAGCCATCACATTGATATGATTATATACTTCTGTTGGGTAGGCTGTCTGGTTGGCCGCCCACTGCCCTTGGCCAAGGTACATGTCCATATTCCACACTGGCTGCCCTGCAGTAGCATTGGCTCTTGTCTGCGCTTGTGCGGCATCTGTGTATATTGACTTCCAGTCTAAATATTGCCCCATAGTTAGACAAGCCTTAGTCACACTCATCCAGTCAGAAGGTGTCATTGCGTGATAGGCAAATCTTTCTAACAAGGCTTGAGTGAACGCTGCGTTCACTCCATAAGTATGTACTGCCTCTGTACGAGGCCAGCCTGGACTACAAAGCGAGTCTAGGACAGCCAAGGTTACACAGAGAAATCCTGTCTTGAAAAACCAAAAAAAAAAAAAGAGATGTATAAAACAAAACTGCCTCTAGTCTATAAGCCCCACTTGCCCAAGCTCAGATAAACTTGTAAGTCCCACTAGGCCAAGGACAGATAACTTCCTGGAATGCTGGAGGCTGTTGGTCATGTAAGATAACAAGCTGTGGTGCTTTTGCTTCAGTAAAAAACCTTGTTTTGGGCCGGGCGTGGTGGCACACGCCTTTAATCCCAGCACTCAGGGAGGCAGAGGCAGGGGGATCGCTGTGAGTTACACATCAGCCCGGTCTACAGAGCGAGTCCAGGACGGCCAAGGCTACACAGAGAGACCCTGTCTTGGGGGGATGAGGGACGGGGGAGTTAGAGAAGCTTGGTTTCCCCAACTTCTTAAGAAGTGCTTGATCACACGTGGACAGGAGGTACATAGGAAGAACATCAGGATGCACGCCTGCCCCTGATTGGAGGAAGATGGAAAATACACGGTCTTCTGAGTTTTGCCGTTCATAAGCACTGGACCAGACTAATCCTCGCAAGAACAGCATCTGTTTTTTTTTTTTTTTTTTTTTTGTTTGTTTGTTTGTTTTCCACGACAGGGACAGGGTCTCTCTGTGTAGCCCTGGCCGTCCTAGACTCTCTCTGTAGACCGGGCCGGCCTCGAACTCACGGCGATCCCCCTGCCTCGGCCGCTGGGGTCCCGGGATGTCAGGCGCGCCCCAAGCTGCTCGTTTTAATAAAATCTCCTTCTGTCCATCGGCTGCCCGGGTCTCCCCGGCCGGTCCCTTCCCCAGCCATCCGGGCCGAGGCCCGCGCCGGCGTCCGGGTCCCCCTCCCGGCCGGGGGGCGGCGCCGTGACGCGCGGGGCGGGAGCAGGAAGGAGGGGGTGTCGCCGACGCCGGGGCGGACTCCGGCGGCTCCGGCCTCTCGCGCGGGCTGCTGCGGGGTCCGGCGGGGGCGGCGGCCGCGGCGGGGGAGGCGCAGGAGGTCCGGATCGGCGGAGCCTGCCGGGTCCCGCCCCGCGGCCGGGGCGCCGCATCCATGTTTGAGTGAGCGCGGGGCCTGGGGGGGCAGGGGGCGGGGGCGGCGGCGGGATCCGGCCGGGGCGGGGGGCCGGGGCGGGGGTTCCCGAGCCCTTGCGCGTAGGAGCGACCCCGGTGGGGACCGAGGGCGGGGACGCGTGTCTCGGGGCGTTCGGGGGGCCCTGCGGCCGGCCCGCGAGCCTGGGGCGTCCCTGCCGGCCTGGGACACAGGAGAAGCGGGGCGCTCCCCCAGGCCCGGACAGTCCCTCTTGGGGAGCCCTGCCCACCCCACCCCCGGCTCCCGGGACCACCGCGAGCGGCCCCCCCCGTACCCCCGCAGTACCGGGCGGGCCCCCGCAGCTCCTCGGATCCGCGGTCCCCGTTAGTCGGGGAGACCGGGGGTGGGAGCTTCTCTGAGCCTGAGATCTGGGCGGGGAGGGGGTGACCCCCTGCTCCTGCCCGGTCCCCTGTGCCTGCGGGTTTCCGTTTGTGACTGTGTCTTGAAAATGACTGGGCTCTGCGTGGTGTATGTGTGTGTGTGTGTGTGTGTGTGGTGTGTGTGTGTGTGTGTGTGTGTGTGTGTGTGTAACAGCTGGGATCCTTTGAGGCGGTGTTTGCGTGGCTGTGTGTTATCTATCATCTCGTGTGTGATGGCTACCAATCAAGTCAAGTGCGTCTCCCGGCTCCTGGACCCACTGTGGTTGGGTGTGAAGCATGTCTCGTTTTCTTTGTGGCACCATGTGCAAATTACAGATTCTGAGCTTGTGCCTCATTGTGATTTTAGTGTCTTGAGGCGGGTTTGGGCATTCCACTTAAATTCCTTGGCTGGCTGTGCCTGGAATTTACCATGGATTACATCTGCCAGTTACCGCTGTGTGAGCCTGCATTGTGATATTACCGTGTGTGTGTGTGTGTGTGTGTGTGTGTGTGTGGTGTGTGTGTGTGTGTGTGCGCGTGCTGTGTGCCTGTCACCCACATTTGAAAGTCTTTTCACTTGGTGGCAAGGAGAAACTGTGTGCGTCCTCTCATGACAATGGTGTGTGTCTGGAGCCCCGCGGGTGGCTCATTTGCCTCTGGTTCCATCCGTGGGAGAGTCCCCGTGTGTCCAAATGCGGCGTTGTTACACGTCCCTGGGTGCACATGAGATTCCGTGTCTCCCAGACCCTCTGTGGCTTTGTCTGTGAAGAGAGACAGAGAGACCCCTTGTGGCTTTCTCGGCTGAGGACCCTCCCTCCTGGGACTTTGGGCGTAACCTTGACTGCTTTGTAAAGCGCACCCCAGGCCTCACTTTCATACCTGGTACAGCATTATTTCCAAGGCCCTCAGAGTGGTGAGGATTGTCAGGGTTTCTGTCACTGTGCCAGCTGAGGATTCCACCCCTCCTCCCTTGAGAACTAGCCTTTGTTTTCTCTGCCGGATGGCCACCTTGAAGTCAGAGGCGCGCGCGCACTGGGGATGCATAGGTTGACCGATGACTTCTTCCCTTAGGAATGAATGTCTGTGGCCACTGGGGCCTGTGACTAGGTGATGTGCGAGTAGTGGGTGGTTGTGGGTTTTGCTGTTGTCTTGGCCTTCAGTGTCTCTGTAAAACTTGGCCGTGGCTGAGTATCTTGGGCTTACTGTATTCTCTGAATTTGGAATTAATTCTGAGGCTGTGTGACTATTGCATATTTGTGATCTCTCTCTCTCTCTCTCTCTCTCTCTCTCTCTCTCTCTCTCTCTCTGTGTGTGTGTGTGTGTGTGTGTGTGTGTGTGTAATTTTCCTGGCATTTGTATACAAATATGGGATACTTACAATGCTGATTGTTTATGCCTCTAACACTGTGTGTGCTAGGGACACACGGACCTCCCCCGCCTGCAGGCAGGTTTGCAGTGACCCTGTGCCTCCCCAGCCAGCGTTCCCTTTCCCACACACCTGTGTGTGTGCTCTCGGCCCTCTGTGCAGAGGCAGCTTCCGAGACCCAGGAAGCCATAGCATCAGCCACAGTGAAAACACCATTCTCTTCCGAGTCCCCGCCCTGTAATGGTCCTCCTCTTGCCACTTTGACCCCTCCCTTCACTCTGCCAGGAGTGGCTGGCTGGCTGGCTGGCGTGGGCCGCCCTAGGGCTCTGTTGCTGGCCCTTAAGAACTTCCTCTTCCATCCAGGGGCAGGAACTGGGGGTGCGCTTGGCTTGTCTGTGCCTCCAGCATGCCAGCGGAGGTTTGGGGGGGGGATGGATCACCTTCTCCCTAGAACCGTACACGGTGGCCCAGGGTCTTCAAGCCTTCATTGGGAACCCATGTGCCCTCACTCTGCTGGCTGTTCACTGTTCTCAGACCTGCCAGCCTCAGTCCTGGCCCTGAACGCGATGTCCTGAGAGAATCTAGTACCGTCTTCCCCCACACTTTGCCAGCTCTATTCTTTGTCCTCAGCCCTTAGCCTCGGTGAGCCTTGCCCAGTTAAGCTTTTGCTGTCTGGCTCACTTAAGAAACCCTCTCTGGAGCCGGGCGTGGTGGCGCACGCCTATAATCCCAGCACTCGGGAGGCAGAGGCAGGCGGATCGCTGTGAGTTCGAGGCCAGCCTGGTCTACAAAGTGAGACCAGGACAGCCAGGGCTAACACAGAGAGACCCTGTCTCGAAAAACCAAAAAAAAAGAAAAAGAAAAAGAAAAAAAAAAAAAAAAAAAGAAACCCTCTCTGCTCCTAATTACTCGGTCAGAATTCAATGTGCATCAGATTTTAAGTTGAGGTTTCCTGATGGGTTGCGGGGGTGGAGGGGAGGCGGTGAAGGAGCTTAGAGTTTACATTTCAGTTTTGTTTCTTGTTTTGTTTTGCTTTGCTTTGTGGCAGTCCTGGGATGGAATCCGGGCCTTTGTCCATGGTGGGCATACCTTTCAGGTTCTAGCTGGCAGATTCTCCTGACTCACACCCCCAGCTCCTCGATGGTGACTTCTAGGCAATCCGCTTATGAGCCACACCCCAGCCCCTCACCAGCAGGTTCAAGGCCCTTTAGCTGCACATCCCCAACTCTGGAGTCTTTAAGACAGAATCTTGCTATGCAGCCTACACTGCTCTCACACTCATGATCATCCTCCTGCCTCAGCCCAGGAGTACTGCTCCACCACCTCTGGCTGGAATCTGGACACCGATAGTGGTAGTGTTCTGGGGGATCTGCGCTGAGCGTCATAGCAGTGGCAGTCGTCAGAGGCCACTGTCTTAATTTCTGTGTCTTTTTTCTGATGGTCTGGCTCCCTGGTTCGTGCAGGCAAGTGGTTGGAATCTGTTGTTTGCAATGTGTCCTCGCTGTCAGCTACAAGGGTAGATGCTTTATGTATGTTTATATAGCGATAGGAAAGCCTATGGCAGCGACTGATGTCCCTCCAGGGTCAGCATAGCTTCTTGGATATTTCCAGGAAGGTTGGTGTTGGAGCTGTTGCTCCATTTCTGCAGCTGTGCCAAGAGAAAGCTGTCATACCTGGCTTCTTTGTCTCACACACCATTTCTCCTCCAAGTAGCCATGGGAGGTAAGAACACTGGGTGAAAGTCAGGCTAGAGAAGGTGCAGATGCTGGCGCAAGGCCAGCCTGGTCTACAGAGCAAGTCCGGGACCGCCAGGGCTATACATGGAAACCCTGTCTCAAACAAAAGTCACAGCTGGGAGGATTGCTGCCCCAGCAGGGTATGGGGGCACGCAGAAGTGAGTGGGGGAAGGGAGGAGTCTTGAATTATGTGTAAGAACTTGCAAGGCCCAGGCACAGTAGGTAGTGTGGCCTACCGAGCACAAAATTTTCAGTGATTTCTTGGTATGATTACAAAACAACACCAGCCAGACCTTAGGGTAAAAAAAATTGTTCATCAAAAACACCAATAAGATATGGTGTCACAGGCCTATTGGACAATAAAAAGTTCATTCCTAGTCTAGACTACTGGGTGAATGCAAAGCCAAGCTGTACAACTTATTGAGAGACCCTGCATCAAAATAAAAAGTATAAGAAGTCTGGCGGGGGAAGGCTCAGTGGTAGAGCCCCTACATGGATTCCCCCAGTGAGGGGCTGGGAGTGTGGCTTTAGTGGCTAAAATTACAGTGAGCATACACCAATTAAGCACAAACTTTTCAGTCATTTCTTGGTATGAAATTCCCAGCTCAGAAAAAGGAAAAGCAGAAACAAAAACAAAAACAAACAAACAAAAAAAAAAAAACAAGGGAAAGAAAAGCAAGGACAGTGTGGACCAGGGGGAACCACTGAAGATTACAGAGAGGAGAGATACATTTGAAGAAACTTCCTGGGAGGTAGCAAGGTGGCACAGTAGGGGAAGGTGCTTGCCACTAACCCAGGCACCCATGTTGGATTCCTGGGATCCACAGGGTGAAGGAGAGAGCTAATTCCTGAACCCATCCCTGAAGGAGAGCCCCCCTTGCAGCTGTGAGTCCTGCTGCAGGTACCACACGCTCGTAGCCCCAGTGCCCACTGTAAACGATCACGGGACCGAGCACACAGTGTTTCTGAGCAACGATAAAATCAATCCCTCGGAGTGCTTGACATAATCCGATAAGAAGTCAACAATGATGTCCTTTTAAAGTCCCCGCCGCCTCACCCTCACTGCCCTTATTGCTGTTGCTGTTTGCATAGTTACCAGAATGTTCCGTTTGCTTAACGTCCACCTCTGGCAGGAGGTTAGCTCACCAGAACCAAGCCGTATTTCAGGGCTCTGTTAGTGCTGGTCCCAGCCAGCTCAGGGCTGTTCATTCAGCCCCGCGGTGTTTATTAAGCATTAATTGTTTGCCCTGTCTCTAGTTCCGGTGCTAAGGATACAGATAGCAACCAAGTCTTCTGCAAGTTCACAGTGTAGGGCAGGCAATAAAAAAACTGAGTAAACAAAGGAACAGGGTGAGTGTAGATAGTGTGGGTGAGTGAGGAGAGAGGGAGGGAGAGAGGGAGGGAGGGAGGGAGGGCCTCTTTTGGGCTAAGGGACCTTGGAGGGAGGTGCTGAGAAGGAATATAATGGAGTCAGTTATGCTGAAGCTCTGGGTGGCTTTTCAGGCGGAGAGAACCTATTGCCCTGTCCCAACATGTGGGAATGACTCTGGGGAGCTGAAGGAACAGGAGGAAGCTGGAATGACCTGGACAGAGGAGGGATGTGAGGCCAGGGAAGTGATAGGCCCTGGTCACGGAAGTCAGGACGTGGTTATATCCCGGAGTCAGGCACAACCAGGCTAGGGCTTAAAGAACACTGAGGTGGTACAGGGTTAGGGTTAGGGTTAGGCCAGGAGAGCCTGTGGGGCAGAGACACATATGTGTCCTCAACATGGACAGAAAGGAAGGCTGGACTGAAGAGAAGTGGGCATGAAAGGAAAAATGGAAGTCAGGGTTAGAGGTAGTGTTGGTGGGCATTGTGAACAGATTAGAGATGCCGGTGGGAAAAGGAAGGACATTAAGAAAGGTGCTTCGGGGCTGGAGACATGGCTCCCAGTGGCTGAGAACTTGCGCTGCTCTTTGTGGAGAACCTGGGTTCAGTTCCCCGCACCCACATGGTGACCTCAAGCACCGTAACTCCAGCTCCAGGAAATATGACACCCTCTCCTGGTCTCCACAGCAGTGCACACCTGTGGTGCACATAAACACACACACACACACACACACACACACACACACTACAACACTTTTTTAAAAAGAAAGGTACTTAGGTTTGCGTTTTGAATGTCACTTATCAATAAAGTTTTTGCTTTGTGAATAAATCAGTAAGATTATGCTTTTAAAAAATATCAGGTATTGGGCTAGTGAAATGGCTTATTGGAGAAAAGCATTTATCAGGCAAACCTGATGACCTGAGTTCAATCCCCTGATGGAAGGAAAGAACTGACTTCCCAGAGTTGCCCTCTGACCTCTCCATGTGGTCATAAAACAGCAGGTGTCATCGAGAGCTCACTGTGTGGTGACCGTGTTAGAGACGTCACACTTTGATTCCTTTAACCCTCAAAAGAACTAGATGTGAGGTCGTTACTCCCTGGGCTGCAGTGAAACAGTAGAAGGACAGCATGCCCAGGGCCTACTTCCTGTCAGAAAGACAAAGACTGACAGGAAGTAGGTGAGTGCATGGGTGAGGGGGTGGGTAGAATGGTGGATGGGTGGACGGATGGATGGTGTGTGTGTGTGTGTGTGTGTGTGTGTGTGTGTGTGTGTGTGTGTGTACTGATGGATGGGTGGATGGATGAGTGGATGGATGGATGGATGGGTGGGTGGGTGGATGGATGGATGGATGGTGTGTGTGTGTGTACTGATGGATGGGTGGATGGATGGATGGGTGGATAGATGGATGGTGTGTGTGTACTGATGGATGGGTGGATGGATGGATGGGTGGATGGATGGATGGATGGGTGGGTGGATGGATGGATGGGTGGGTGGATGGGTGGATGGATGGATGGATGGGTGGGTGGATGGGTGGATGGATGGATGGATGGGTGAGTGGATGGATGGGTGGATGGATGGGTGGATGGGTGGATGAATGAGTGGATGGGTGGATGGGTGGATGGATGGGTGGGTGGGTGGATGGATGGGTGGGTGGGTGGATGGATGGATGGGTGGATGGATGGATGGATGGATGGGTGGGTGGATGGATGGATGGATGAGTGGATGGATGGATGGATGGGTGGGTGGATGGGTGGATGGATGGATGGGTGGACTGATAGGCAGATGGGTGGTTAGGTTGACTGATGGTCGGATGGATGGGTAGATAATTGGATGGATGGTTGGATGGATGGATGGATGGATGGATGGATGGATTGATAGACAGGTAGGTGGTTAGACAGGTGGATGGTCAGATGGATAGATAGATAACTGGATGGATGGATGGATGGATGAACAGATGGAGCCGCTAGATGGTGAATGCACCTTCAAATATCAGGTTTATCCCTGCCACAAACCTGTTTCCCGTCACCCACTCCTCTTCCTCTCCCTCCCTAGCACCACACCCCACTCTGGCCGGAGCTCACCAAGCAGCTCCCCATCTCTTCGTAAGCGGCTGCAACTCTTGCCCCCGAGTCGGCCCCCTCCTGCTCCTGAGCCAGAGCAAGGCACCATGGTCGAAAAGGGGTCTGATAGCTCCTCAGAGAAGAGCGGAGTGCCGGGGACCCCCAGCACCCAGAGCCTGGGCAGCCGGAACTTCATCCGCAACAGCAAGGTGGGTGCGAGCTCCGATGGGGTCGAGAGAGGGCAGCAAGGGCAGGAAACACAAGGGCCTCTCCTGATTCGTCTCTTTCTCTTGCAGAAGATGCAGAGCTGGTACAGTGTGAGTATCTGCACATGGGGGCTTGGTAAAGGTATGGGGGTGCGGTGGGGTGGGGGTGGGTCTGTGTGCTGGCCAGGAGCCCCTGACCAGAGCAGTTAAGGAGCAGGTGATGCTTTCGGAGCCGCACTTCCGCTTAACACACTGGACGGGATGCTGCTATTTACACTCTCTGAGTGGCCTTGGGTGGCCCTTCGTCTCCCTGCTTAGGCAGCGGCAGCCCAATCTTACAAGGCCAAAGGGAACACTGGGTAGGATTTAGTGATGCTGGTGGTTGTACCTTGCACAGGACCTGGCTAATATATGAAGTCAATAAAAAAGAGGCCAGAGAGATGGCTCCGAGGAAAGAGCACCGGGTGTTCTTGCAGAGGATCCAGGATTGGTTCCTGGCATCCATATGGCCACTCACAAGTGCCTGTGTAACTCCAGTTCTAAGGGGACCAGATGCCCTGCTGGCCTCCACCTGCACCAGTACACACATG
>OU015759.1:13245069-13263548 GCA_907169655.1 Acomys percivali | reverse complement strand
GGGCGGCAGCGTTTCCAGCTGGTTCTCACTGTCCTGCGCTGTCTTTAGATTTCCATCCAGTTGAAGGAAGTGACCTGTCTGAAGAAGGAAAAGACGGCTAAGCTCATCCCCAATGCTATTCAAATTTGTACGGAGAGTGAGAAGGTGAGTGGTAGACCCGATGTGGGGAGCCGTGTGCCAGGATCGCGGCAGGGATGCCCTAACTCACCCAGACACGTCCATCAGAGCAGAGCCCCATTTGTGTTGGGCACCTGGCCTGTTTATTCGCTCAGCCTTGCAGTGGTCCAGCTCCCCTGTTTTTGAGTAGAGCACCTACAATATCCTCCCTGTGCAGCGCCCTCACATAGATGTCCTATAATTCAGTGATCCTAAAGTTCCCCACAAATCCAGCAGTTCAGATGCCTGCACCCAGCCAAAGCCGAGATAGGAACCCAGGGCTTTATGCCTTCCAGGCAAACACTCCACCACTGAGCCATCTTCATAGGTCTTGTTTGTTTGCTCTTTGATTTTTGGTGTTGGGGGGGGGCGGTAGGGTCTCTTACACAGCCCTGTCTGTCCTGGAGCCCACCATGTAGTCCAGGCTGGCCTTGAACTCAAAGAGATCTGCCTGCCCCTGCCTAACATGTGCTGGGATCAGAAGCTTGGTTCTTTGTTTTAAATATTAATTTCTTTTTATTTTACATATATGGCTGCTTGTCCTGCGTGTTATGTGTACCACACCGAGGCCAAAAGAAAACATTAGATCTCCTAAAACTGGAGTTAGAGATGGCTGTGAGCACCTGAAGTGGGTGTTAGGAGCCCAAGCCAGTGGCTCTGCAAGAACAGCAAACACCGCTAACCACTGAGCCGTCCCCCAGCCCTTAGACTTTGTTTGTTTTTGAGATGGTGGTCTGACTGTGTGGCTCAGGCTGACCCCAAATTCCAAATCTTGGCTCCACCTCCCTAGTACTGGGACAGCACCACACATGGCATTTGCCCTCAATTACTGCCTCATATCCGGTTGGCTGAAAGATGGCTATGTCACTCTGGAAACAGGAGTTGAAACAGGAAACAGGAAGGACCGAGGAAAGACTCAACAGCCCAAAGCTGCAAGAGTTAGCCAATCCCGGCAGGAAAGAGAGCTAGGAGAGTGCGCTGTCTCAGCCCCAGGCATTGGGGAAGGTTCCGTCTCCCACATGGACCTCCAGGAACCTCCTCCCCACTGTAATGACCACAGGGTGCCCCTGTCCATCCTCCCTGTCTGTGACCTCATGCCCCTGTGTTTGCAGCATTTCTTCACTTCCTTTGGGGCCCGAGACCGCTGCTTCCTCCTTATCTTCCGCCTGTGGCAGAACGCTCTGCTCGAAAAGGTAGGTATGAGTGCTGCTCAGGGTGGAGGAGGGGCGTTAACCAGGGAGAGACTCCCAGCTCTTCCTCGTGGCACCAGGCCTTCTGCATCTGTGGCTTTCCCAAAGGCCAAGAGCTCCAAGTACCTGATGGAGGAAAGGAATTTGGTCCCTAATGCAGAGGGAAGCCCCCATGTGAGGTGCTGCTAGCAGGGAGGGAGGGGCATAGAAGGTGACAGTCCACCAACACTGCTGATACCGCCCACCCCACCCCCGCCTTTACCCACCCCCGCCCCTCTGTGTGCCTTGTCGTCTCTGGGTCACTCATCTCCCAAGGCAGCTCCAGAGTGCCCTTCCTCAAAAGAATCTCGAGCTGGGTGGATTAGGCATTGCTGGGGCTCTGATCTCAGTGCTGTCACCTCCCATCTGGGTGACCTTGGATGGGCTACTGGGCACATCTCGTCTTGAAGTCCTGACAGGGTAACGCTGGTATCTACTTTGCGTTAGCACTTAGCACAGAGCTTGTAAAAGTGCCAGAGGCGAGCCGGGCATGGTGGTGCACGCCTTTAATCCCAGCACTCGGGAGGCAGGGGCAGGGGGATCGCTGTGAGTTCGAGGCCAGACTGGTCTACAAAGCGAGTCCAGGACAGTCAAGGCTACACAGAGAGACCCTGTCTTGAAAAACCAAAAAAAAAAAAAAAAAAAAGTGCCAGAGGCTGCCGCTGCCCTGACTGTTATCATTGGTTGTAATTATTTCGCTGTCGTTGTGGCCCAGCCAATCGGTGGGCAGTGGGAAGCCCAGGCCTGCTGAGGATGTATAGAGGCAGGTGAAGGCAGAACAGCATAGGGGGCGAGAGCTTGCACTCTTCTGGGAATCCCTATGGGTCATTTGCGTGACCTTGAGCACATGACTTACCCTTACGGAGTTTCCCCATCTCTCTCGGTAAAAATGGGAATCTTCTCTGTGTACTTAGTAGCCCAGGGCCACAGGCTCGCTGAAGGAGGGTGCCCACCAGGTGGAAATGGGTGAACTTGAAGTGGGTAGCTCAGCTGCCCTCTTGGAAGCCAGGGGAACTTTTGGGACCAGGCCAAAGAAACAAGAAGCCAACCTCACATCCCTTATGCCTAGACGCTGAGTCCCCGAGAGCTTTGGCACCTGGTCCATCAGTGCTATGGCTCCGAGCTGGGCCTCACCAGTGAAGATGAAGACTATGTCTCCCCCTTGCAGCTGAACGGCCTTGGGTAAGTTGGAGGTAGAAGGTGGCTCAAAGAGATGTCGGGATCTGCCGTCCGGGGACTATCGACAAACATGAGCGTACTGCGCAAAGCCTGGCAGGGGACAACACAGTGAGCGTAGCACGCAGAGGCTTGAGGATCCACCACCTCCCGCTTCCTTCTCTTCCTCGCAGGAGTCCCAAAGAGGTGGGCGATGTAATCGCACTCAGCGACATCACCCCCTCAGGGGTGGCCGACCGGAGCCAGGAGCCGAGCCCTGTGGGTTCAAGGCGTGGCCGTGTCACCCCAAACCTCTCTCGAGCCAGCAGTGATGCAGACCACGGGGTGAGCAAGTGGTTGCTTACAGGGAGATAGGCAGAGGGTGGAAATGGAGGAAGGGAGCATGGACGACCAATAGAGGGGCAAGGGACTGGCAGAAGAATGAGACGGGTGGAGACAGGAAGACAGACGGGGTAAACGGGGGGGCGGGGGGGAAATACGGCAGAGTAGAAGAAAAGGAAGGGGACGGAAGGGGAGTGAGATAGATGGACGGACGGACGGACGGACGGACGGACAGACAGACAGACAGACAGACAGTTGGCAGAGTAGAAGAAAAGGAAGGGGATGGAAGAGGGAGTGAGATGGATGGATGGATGGATAGACAGACAGACAGACAGACAGAGACCAGTGGGCAGCAAAGCATCAGGCCAAGCATTCGCATAAGCCCTCATCGCTGGGGCCTCTGTCAGACTAGACAGGAGCCCCCCCCCCCCCCCAGGTACAGTACAGAAACACGTCTGTAGAGCTGGTCACTCTGTCCAGGGTATAAACTTCAGCCTACCAAACTCTTGCGGCCAGAGTTAACCTGTGTGAACCCTCGGGCTGGGGTCAAACTATGGAAAGGCTGGATGGAGTCCTTCTCTGCAGGCCGAGGAGGACAAAGAGGAGCAGCCAGCCAGCCAGCTGGATGCCTCCTCCAGCCAGACGGTGACCCCAGTAGCAGAGCCTCCGAGCACTGAGCCGGCACCTACCTCCTTGGGCCCCTTGGATCTGTTGTCGAGAGAGGAGCTATTGACAGACACAAGTAACTCCTCTTCGTCTACTGGAGAGGAAGGTGAGGCAGGAGGCCCCAGCTCGTCCCCTTTGGTTATACCCACTTCGGGGCCAGTGAGAGGGGAAGGCACTGCTGCACAGGGCAAGGCGTGCAGGTGGCCGGGGGTGGTGTTCGAATGGTGCGCCCTGAGCCCAGCATTGGAGGTCATTTGGCCTGAAATGTCAGGCTGTAAAATTGGTTTCGTTCAAGGTTTTGTTTTTTGTTTTTTTTTCTATACTAATTTCCAGGTAGATTTTACTCTTGTGAGCGCAGAGACAGAGAGCCTTAGGTCTGGCTACCTGACAGTGACTACAGCAGAAATCCCAGTTTGGTTCCCAGTGGTCTGACATGACAAATGATTCCAATTGACTGTAGAAGTTTGTGCCAGTGGGCACCATTGTGGTGGCTTTTATTGGCTGGGCTGGGGTGTGTGCCCACCTGGGGCCAGTCCTTATGGTGTAGGAAGGACTGAGTATTGTTCCAGGTTCCTAGGCGCTCTCTCTCTCTCTCTCTCTCTCTCTCTCTCTCTCTCTCTCTCTCTCTCTCTCTCTGTCTCTCTCTTTCTTCGAGACAGGGTTTCTCTGTGTAGCCTTGGCTAACCTGGACTCACTGGCCAGAGACCCACCTGCCTCTGCCTCCCGAGTGCTGGGATTAAAGGCGTGTGCCACCACGCCAGGCTCCTGAGTGTCTCTTGTTCAGGAATGAGTTTGCCCCTCCACCCCAGAAGCCAGGGAGTGAGTTGGGGAAGGGACATGTGTACCCACATACCAAGGACCCTTTGTCTCCCAGGTGACCTGGCTGCTCTGCTTCCTGACCTTTCCGGCCGGCTCCTCATCAACTCTGTCTTCCATGTGGGTGCTGAGCGGCTGCAGCAGATGCTCTTCTCAGACTCACCTTTCCTCCAGGACTTCCTGCAGCAGTGCAAGTTCACAGGTCAGGGGGGCAAAGGATGCAGAGGCTCCCTTGTCAAGCATCTGCAGGAGCAGGGAGCGCCACGCCTCTTGCTAGTTGAGTGGCCTTGGGTTCCAGCCACTTTGTGTCTCGGGTTCTTCTGCACCCCGGTGCCCTTGTGGTGCTTGCATTAGCGTGAAAAGTACACAGGTCGCTACTGGGAAAAGGCCTCAGGCCGCAGCTACCCTAAGATGCTAACCAGTGCACGTTAATGCCTGCTCTCTGATTCCTAGAGTACTGCGGAGCAATGGAGTGTCCAAGGCAGACAGTATATGGTTAGACTTGGTTTTAACCAGATGTTATTCCTAGGTCGACCCTTGATAGGTAGAACTAGACACAATCCTCAGGAGACTAGAAGGCAGTGGAGCTGGGCTGGGGAGATGTCTCACTCCCTGAAGTGCTTTCTGAGCAAGCATAGTTTGATACCCAGAACCCATATTTTAAAAGTCAGGTTCTGGGCCGGCAAGATGGCTCAGTGAGTCCACATGGTGGGCAGAGAGAGCCAGCACGTTTTTCTCTGACACACATGTGCGCTGGCACACATGCCCCCTGGCACACATGCCCCCTTCCCCATAAGTAAATAAATATAGTAAAAAATGCTTAAAAGGGCTGGAGAGATGGCTCACAGGTTCAGAGCACATACTACTTTGCAGAGGACCCAAGTTCAGTTCCCAGCACCGTATGGGTCGGCTCGCAGCTGCCTGTAACCCCAGCTCCAGGAGGAGCCAGCACCTTAGGCTCCCACAGGCACTGCACTCACAAGACTTACCCAAACATGGACACACACACACACACACACACACACACACACACATACAGACTTACACAGGCACAGATGCACACAGACGCACACACACACACACACACACACGCACACCCACAGAGATATATACATACAGACACACACAGATACATACACCCACACCCTCACGCAGACACACACATAGATATATACACACACATAGATATACACACACAGATATGTACACACAGACACATACTCACAGAGACACACAGACTCACAGATACATACACACACACTCACACAGAAACAAACACCCTCACACAGACACACACGGAGATGCACATACACACAGACATACACAGACACACACAGCCCACTAAAAATGAAATAGATCTAAAACTTCTTCAAAAGCTGAGCACGTGGTCATGACTAGCACGGTAAGTGTGGCCAGCTGTCCTGTCCCAGTTGGTGAGCATCAGGGCCACCGACAGACTCTGCCTCGGGACGCCAAGGTAGATGGCACCCAAAGAGGAATGGCGCTCAAGGTTGCTTGCTCTCCACTCTCATAGGCACCCCCACACATGTGCAGCTGTGCTCACGAACACAACACACACACACACACACACACACACACACACACACGGCACATATACACACACACGACACATACACACACATGCAGACATGCCTCCTCCCACCCTCCCCCAAGACAGCAGAAGTCAAGGCCTGGAACTACACTGGGAGCCTGAAGGATGGTGGAATGGGGGCCCAGCAAGAGGGTGTGGGGAGGTACTGGTCGGTCTCAGTGTGAGACCCGATATGTGCGAAGGTTCAGGGGGCTTCTAGGAAAAGGTGTCACAAAGGTTGTGGTTCCCTCGTTTGATGCTTGGGAGAAACCGAACTTGATATAAAAGGGAAATTGAGGCAGCAGCAGTGGATGAGGTGGTCCCAGAAGGGGTCAGAAGCGCCCCAGCTGTCGGTATCACTGCAGTCTACATTTCTTTAGCTTCTAACCTGAAAGTGAGGTGGGCAGCACCGTGAGGACGTGAGGCAGGGTGGTATAATTCCCCAGAGAATTGAAATTGCCCACAGCCTGCGAGCAAGGAAAGGAAACCATTTTCCTTATTCTCCTCCTCCCGCCCCAGATGTGACCCTGAGCCCTTGGAGCAGTGACAGCAAGTGCCACCAGCGCAGAGTCCTGACCTACACGATCCCCATCAGCAACCCGCTAGGCCCCAAGAGCGCCTCCGTGGTGGAGACACAGGTGGGCTGGGTGGGGTGGCCCGGCGGGTGGGCTGGCTGTGTGGAACAGGCCTGACCTCGATGCCCCTTCTGTCCTTCCCGCCTCACCACAGACGCTGTTCCGGCGCGGCCCACAGGCAGGCGGGTGTGTGGTGGACTCCGAGGTGCTAACCCAGGGCATCCCGTATCAAGACTACTTCTACACTGCCCACCGCTACTGCATCCTGGGTCTGGCCCGGAACAAGGCCCGGCTTCGGTGAGCCTGAGTGTGCCCAGCCCTACCCTGCCTCGGCAGTTAGGGCCGCCACTACCCTGGTGGAGGTCAGAGGGGGACCCCCAGGGGCCAGAGGTCATTGGAGAACTGAAGACTGTGTATAAATGAGTAGCTCATATGCTCAACTGTTAAACATCTATTCTAGGCCTCGAGGACAAAACTTCCCCCATTAGGGACCCCAAACTCTACTGGAGAAATTTCAGTGAATTAGGTGATTGCCAGATGTCCTCCAACTCACCCGGCTTTGGAGAAAATCACAGGACAGCAGAGTGAGGGGCCAGGGGAGTGTATCCTGACTATGATGATCAAAGATTAGGCCTTCTGAGAAAGGAATATTTCCTAATAGCCAGAGGAGGGGGTGGGGGGACTTCCATTCAGAAGCCAGTACAAGGACCCTGAAGTAGGAGTATGGGAGTAGCTGGATTGGTAGGAGTAGCTGGGGTGGTAGGAATAGCTGGGGTGGTAGGAGTAGCTGGAATGGTAGAAGTAGCCTGGAGTGGGGAAGTAGAAGATGAGATCCAAGATCCATGATAGTTCATGAAGGGTTTCATGGGGGCGGGGAGCTTGACCATCAGCTGAAGTGAGATGCATTCAGGACAGGGGTGAACCCAGAGGACCCTGAATGGACTCCACACGCAGGCTCCTTCAGGCTACAAATGTGGACAGGGGACAAGAAGAGGCCTCCCACTCTGTCGTGTAGGGCCAGGGCCAGTTAGGAGTGCCATAAGGGACAACAGATGAGGTCTGGGTAGGTTTCACAGGTGGAGAGCAGGCCTGATAATCTCACCACCACCACCGAGGAGTCTGGGACCAAACAAACCAAGTTTAAAGCTGCAGAGTAAGTTCAAAGTTGTCCTGGCCACCGGGTGGTGGTGACCCATGCCTGTAATCCCAGCACTCGAGAGGCAGAGGCAGGCGGATCTCTTTGAGTTAGAGGCCAGCCTGGTCTACAAAGTGAGTCCAGGACAGCCAAGGCTAACACAGAGAAACCCTGTCTCAAATAAATAAATAAATAAACAAACAAATAATAATAAATAAATAAAAATAGGAAAGTGTGACGTAAAGATAAATGTGTCTGGAAGCGGAAGAGGCCAACGCCTGGGTTTGAGGTGTTTAGCCTGAGCCCCAGGAAGGACTGCTTCTCAGGACAAAGACCACCCCCCCCCGAATTAGACGATTCCCCTCCAAACCTGACCTCTCTTGACGCCATCCTAGTGTGTCCTCGGAGATCCGCTACCGAAAGCAACCGTGGAGCCTTGTGAAGTCTCTCATCGAGAAGAACTCGTGGAGCGGCATTGAAGATTATTTCCACCACCTGGGTAGGGGTCTGAAGGCTGGGGCGGAGGGCGGCTGTGACCCAGCTGGGGACAGACCCACCGAGCCAGCTCTTGTCCCTCAGAGCGAGAACTCGCCAAGGCAGAGAAGCTGTCCCTGGAGGAAGGAGGGAAGGACGCTCGCGGACTACTGTCAGGCCTGCGGAGGCGGAAGCGGCCCCTGAGCTGGAGGGGCCACGGAGATGGGCCTCAGCACCCAGACCCGGACCCCTGCACCCGGACCAGCATGCACACCTCAGGTGTGTCACCTGATAGGGAGCTGGAGGAAGTGGCCTCTGGGGTGCACCTGGCTCACCCCAAGTTGCTGTTTCACAGGTTCCCTCAGCTCTCGATTCTCGGAACCGTCCATGGATCAGGGCGCCGGGGCAGGCATCCCCAGCGCTCTGCTTCTCATCAGTATTGTGTGAGTAAAGAGCCTGGTGTGGGTCTACAGCCTGGCTGTACGGTGTGGATCGCATGCTTGGCCTCCCTGGGCCTCTGCTTTTGTTGGGGGGGTATGGGCTCAACTCAGAGCAAGACTGCAGGAAATGCTGTTTGGGATTCTTCTGGCAGCGTCTCCACGTGCTGCTCAGTTTGTCTTAGAGAAGTCTTTCCTGCTGGGACAGCAGCCACCCGGGGGGCCATGGGAGATTGGAGGGGATCTGGAAGAAGAGACAATGTGGAGTTAGGTTCTCAAGAGAAGTCAGGTCGTGGATACATTGTACTCTGGTTTTTCTGTGCCCCATTCCTGAGGTGAATGAGGCTGGAGACACGCCAGTGACCAAGAGTCCCATGGGAACGGCGGGGAAGTTGGAGAGCCGTCGCCAGATCAGAGGGGAGGGGCTGGGCTGGTATAAGAGGTCATGGCAGGCAGAGATGGGAAGCGATCACAACTTCGGGGATCCGAGGATGGCTGAGCTGGGACTCTGAGGGGCTTGGGCAGGGACACCGGACCAGCGTGTATGGGAGGACAGCACGCTGAGGAAAAGACACCCACCCCACCCTAAGCTTGGAGCCCACCCAGGCCACAAGCTCAGCCTCTTGAAGCCTCGGTTCCCTAAGATCACCCAAGGAGGGACTCTGTGGTCTTCTGGGCTCAGAGGTAGATACCCTGGGTGGAGGGCTGGGCACCAGCACCGCCCAGAGCATTTCTCACATCTCCGTCTTCCCCTCACTGCCTCCGCAGGATCTGTGTGAGGTAGGGCCTTACATCCTCCCTCTGCCACCCCCCACCCCTGTACTGCAGCATCTCTCCCTGCTCAATGTCCCCGGGCCCTTCCTGGAAAGGTGGCTTAGTGTGGCCAGCAAGCATGTAGGCATGACGTAGGTCAGAATGTGAGCCCTGTCTCTCCTACCTACGGGCTGTGTGGCCCTAGGCCTGCCCATCACCATCTCTGAGCCTCCTTCCTCTGAAAAGGGTGGGTAATCAAGGCACCCTTGAGGTATGGTTAGGGTGGTGTGTTGCGGGGAGGTGCAGAGCTCCAAACACGGCTAGAGGGAGCATCAGGGCCCCGGGATCCCTGATCTCTGACTCTGTCCTCCAGCCTCATCATCCTCATCGCCCTCAATGCCCTCCTCTTTTACCGTCTCTGGTCTCTGGAAAGAACGGCCCACACCTTCGAGTCATGGCACAGCCTGGCACTGGCCAAGGGGTAAGTGGAGAGAGCCGGAGGGCAGGGGCGAGCTCCAGCAGACTGAGGCGGCTAGGACTCTTCACTCGGATTCTGCGTCCCCCACAGGAAGCTCCCTCAGACAGCCACGGAGTGGGCCGAGATCTTGGCCCTGCAGAAGCACTTCCACAGCGTCGAGGAGCACAAATGGAGGCGGATCCTTCGCGCGTCCGTGGAGCTCCTGGATGAGGTACAAGGCAGCCATGTGGGGTTCAGGGTAGGGACAAGGGACAAGATGCCCCCCTCCTCAGGGCCTGTTTCCTTCTATTGTAAAATGAGAAAGACAGTCCTATTACTGCCCTTGTAGCTTGCTAGCGAGGTGCATGGAACAGAAGGGGGGGAAAGAACGGAAGGGGAAAAAAAAAACCTATCGTATCCTGGAAAAGCATCCTTCGTCCTTTGATTCTGCTGGTAGCGGGTTGGGTTTGGGGGCATGCAAAGGATAGCTGTCTCTGTCACAAGCTGCTGGGGCTGGGGTGTGGCCCAGTGGTAGAACACCTGCCTAGCATGCGCAGCCCCATGGATTATATTGTTAGTACTGGGTGGCATAGGGCAGAAACCCTAAACAAAACTAAAAACATCCTATCCGCCAGCGTGGGTCCCCATTTTTAAGAACACTGTTGCACCCCAAAAGCAAGCTGTCAGGGAGACGCTTCAGCGGACGGGGCGTGCAGAGCAGGCTGGAGAGAGAATTGAGACTGAGGTTCCCGGCTCCTGGAGAGCAGAGTCCTGACTTCAAGCTTGATTATTTCCTCTCCCTACATTGACAAGAGTGTACCAAGTCCCTGCCACACGTTCCTGAGAGCAGGGTCCCTTAGCATAGCTGGGCTGCCCTCCGGCCAGCCATGCAGCAGGAAGCTCGTGGGTTAACTACGTTCTCTGTGACCAGCTTATGTGGCAGTTACAAAGTGAACTGGTTGGTTTTCTTCCCTCTGTGGCAACACTTGGCAGCAGTGAGGGAGGGGTTATTGTGGGGCTGCCTCCCCCTGGAGACAGGGAGGGGAGGGGGCGGGTGGAACAGGACAGCCTGTGAGTACAACAGAATAACTTTCCAGAACCATCTTCAGCAAGACTGCTCAACTTTATTCAGGGGTAAACGAAGGCTATATAGCTCTTGGGGAGTTGAGTGGGGGGGGGCATCCCTAGAGTAGATGCACACTCTTGGCTGGGGCTTGAAGTGCCAGGAATGTTTTGTTTTTGGCAGTATGGTCTTAGCTACGCTTAGGGCTTTTGCTCTCATTAACACGTGACAGTGACTTGGAACACAGTACCTAATTAACCTATGGGCCGCAGTGGGAGAGGTTTGCAGGCAATTCTGTCAAAGGTTATATCCCAGATGCGGTTAGGCATCTGCACTTCAAGACACTCAGTCTTCCATCTAGGTCCAAACTCACTGAAAAGCAATCTGGGTGTGGTGGACTGTCACCTCAAACAGTGGTGTCTTCCAGAAGCTTACTTTGGCTAATGGCTTATAGATGTGGCTCCGTCTGCGTCATTAGCCGCTTGGCTCTTCCTCAGGTTAGATTGGGATCAGAAAGTAGAGATGAGGCAGTGGAGAAAGGCCAGGCTGGAATCCATAGTAGCGTAGGTTCGCCCGCTAGAGTTTTACATCCTACGGGGTCTACACCCTCCCAGACCAGCTGAGGATTGAGTGTTCACAACGTGAGCCCAGGGTCAGGGACAGACATTTCACAGCCAAACAGTAAAAGGAGAAAATGTTTATTAAGTCATGATGTGTTGTCCATCATAGTGGGTGCCCTAGGGGCATGAGAACAGCAGACGGGAAACTAGGGGGTCACCTCTGACTCTTCCCACAGTGGCCTGACTAGTCAGTGAGGCCCTACTCCCTGAAGGCTCCGCAGCTTTCCACAACAATGCCACCTGGTGGGGACCATTGGGCACACCAGCCCGTGGGAGCAGGTTCAGGTTTATATCTTGCCCCCTTTTTGGGTTTAGGTAGGAAGTCTGTGGCATCCTTTGATTCAAGGATAGGTACTTGGTCAATGTCCCCTGGTGTACTTACTAGCACCCCTCAAATCTCTGACATAATTCTGGGATATTAGTCACCCATGCTTCAGGCAACATAGCAACGAAGGGATTTACCACTGTTAGTAATAGCAGAGTCAAGATTCAACCCCAGAGCCCCTGAGTCCCTCTTTGAGAAGTTACCAGGCAGCATGGCCATGCAAAACAGCACAGACAACGTGCTCATCCCACCTCCCCATCTCCCGGCAGATGAAGTTTTCCTTGGAGAAGCTACATCAAGGAATTACCGTCCCGGATCCTCCTCTGGAAACTCAGCCACAGCCTGATGACCACTTCCCCTGAGGACTCCTGATTGAAACGCCGTACTCCCCGCCTCCAAAATGGACAGAAGGACACACGGAACCCTGGCAGCCACTGCTGGCACGGTGTGAACGCCACCAGGAGGTTCCTGCCTGCCCCTCCCAGTGGCCCTGCCAAGAGCCATACAGACCTGGGGACCATAGAGCCAAGATGCACTTTAGATCTGTGTGTGCAAGTCCAGCTGCCACTGCCTGCTCAGCCAGAGAGCTGGCCTGGCCTTTGGCAGGCTCCCCTTCCAACTAACTTATTTTGCCCAGCTGGGGCTGTGGGGGGTTCACCTTTTGGGGTGCACAATACCCTCATCTCTGGGTTTAATGTATTATATTTATTTGGGGCTAACAACCCCCAATAAAGGGTTGGAAATGGCTATGGCTCTGCCTGTGGGGCCCTGGGAGCGGATGGGGGCTTCCCATTCGTCCAGCCATCCATGGTCCAGGTACTGGAGTCCTGTCCCTGTCATCTGATGCCAGCTCTGCCTTGTCTAACTGCAAAGCAGCTGCCCCAGATGGCTTGTACATCTAGCAGCTCCTTAACTGAGGAACATCAACATGGGGCGGGGGGACAGACCACGGTTGAGAACGACCACCAAAGAGATTTGAATAGTCGATAATGTGGCTTTTTGGCTGTTGGATATTGAATCTAAGGCCATGCACTTGCTAGGTAAACACTCTAGCACTGAGTACCACTCACCCCAGTCTTTTCACGTTTTATTTTAAGATATATTTATTTTATGTATATGAGTATACTGTCTTCATGCACACCAGAAGAGGGCACCAGATCATATTACAAATGGTTGTGAGACACCATGTGGTTGCTGGGAATTGAACTCAGGACCTCCGGAAGAGCAGTCAGTGCTCTTAACCACTGGACCATCTCTCCAGCCCCACGTTTTATTTCTTAATCTAAGAGTTTATGATTATTTACTTATTTATTTTGAGTGAGATTCCACTACGATGGTCCGGATGTCCTGAAACCCACTCTGTAGACCAGGCTGGTCTTGAACTCACAGAGATCTGCCTGCCTCTGCCGCCCTAGTGCTGGGATTAAAGGCGTGCGCCACCATCAACCAGCTCTGCGACAAAATCTAAACACCCTCAAGACTACCATTGAGGGAGACCCCAGGCATCCCCCATGATATCTCCACATTTAACTTTCTGTTTTGGATATATTCTTTGTGTGTATGGATGAGTGTTTTGCCTGCATGTCTGATGTGCACCATGTCCTCAGAGTTGGAACCACTCCCCGCCCACCCCCCTCGGAAGTGAAGTTCTGAGTGGTTGTGAGCCACCATGTGGGCACTGGGAACCAAGCCTGGGTCCTCTGTGAGAGCAGCAAGAGCTCTTAACCGCTGAGCCGTCTCTCCAAGCCCCAGCTCTTCAGATTTATACAGAGCCGCTATCCCTCCCGGAACCAACCGCCTCCCCATCAACCGTCTTGGGTGCAGGTAGAGAGCCCGGCGTCGTCCTCCTCCTAACCCTGAGCTGAGGCCAAAGGGAAGGAAGGGCATCAGTCTAGAAGGGACGGTCACATGCCAGGCTGTGAGGTGGAAGGATTGGATGGAAATGGGGACAAGCAGAGGGCAAAGCCAGCCCTGTGTCCATCGCGGCTGGCTCACACCTGCAAACAGGGCAGAAGGACAATGCCACAGAGACAAGAAGAATTCAGCTCATTAGATAGAGTAAAAGGTTGCTCTGCCTCCACCACTGCGGGGCTCCTCAGACAGGGCTGTGAGAGGACACCCCTGTCCATTGCTAGGGCCTGTCCTCCCTGCACCTCCTCCTCCCAGCCCCCACCAGGGCCACTGGAGCTGCAAAAGGGTTATTTTCTGCACAAGGAATTTCACGGCTTAGGAGGTGCTGGCGTAACAGCCCAGACCACAAAGGTGTCTGGTGTCCCTGGCTACTTGCCACTACATCCTGGACCTGCCCCATGCTGTGGCTTTTCTGAGACCTTATTTCAAGCAGAACTGGAAGTCAGGACAGGGCCATCCACCTCCCTGCCAAGTCTCCCTCCCACCTTGGTCCTGGTGGCCCAGAGCCCTATAACAGGCCAAGCAGAAGTCAAGGTGCTGGGGACCTGTTGGAACAGAGGACAGCGTCCTCACCCTGGGGAGGCACAGGGGACAGACAGACAGATCACATAAAAGAATACAAACGTGGTACATACTGAAGCAGGGGGAGCACCAGGTGGATGTCAGCCTGAGCTCACAGTGAGATCCTGTCTCTAGAAAACCCAAAGTGGCTAATGAGATAGTAGTTAAGTTCTAGCTGAACAAGTTAAGTTGAACTAGCTAAGTTCAACACAGGACCCACGTACTGAGGAACAGGACCAACTACCCCAAGGAGTTCACACGTATGCCTCTGAACGGGTGCATGGTCTCTCACACACAGAGTATAAAATATAATCAAAATATAATCAAAACCTAAACAAAGTCCCATAATATTAGGTACCAGCTACTGTTCCGACAAGGTAAATAAGACCCAAGATGGCCCAGTTAGCACCGAGGGAGGCGGATTACTCAAAATGGGCGCAGAAAATACTGAGAAGGTGACATTGGAGCCCTGAGCTTCGAAACAGCCCTTCAATCACCTGGGGAGAGTGGGCGGGGGCTCGGGTGGGGGTGTCCAGGCAGAATGGAAGTAGGGCAAAGGCCCTGGAGCAGCGATGAGCTGGCGTGCTGGGGGTGGGGGACTGGTGGACCGTGGAGTGGGAGGAGAGCTGGGAAAATGACGTCAGAGTCGCAGCGGGGGATCTCGGGAATGGCCCTTTTGAAACCTGGCACCTCTGACCCCCAGAGCTGTGGGATGCCAAGCTACCCTTTCGGCTTGGATAAAGTCTGGAGGTTTCTGCATAGCCCTATCCTGACCCCTTCACCCCGCCGCGCTCTCTTAGGTCTTGGCTCAATGACCTCCAGTCCGAGGGATCTCAGGTGTCAGAAGTAGGTCCTTCGGGTGTATCAGCCTCATCCCCTCCACGAACTCGGAAAGATTGACCCGCGTAACTAAGAAGACGGAAACTGGTCCCCAAAATTGTCCTCGAAGTCCTCTTGAGTGTCTGGAGATGACCTTTCTCGAAAGAGGAAGGGGAAAGGGTCCCTCCACCCCCAGAGAGTCTTGCCTTGTCATAGTGACCCAGGCCACACACATCAGGTGCGCAGAAGCAGCGGTGCCACCAGAGAGAGACCGGTGCCCCGGCGCCTCCCGGGCCGCTGCGGCAAAGGCTGGGCGGCCGCGCCCTCCCCCCGCAGTGATTCATCCCGCCCCCTCCCGCTCCCTCCTCCCCCCTCCCGCTCCCTCCTCCCTCCCGGGCCGCCGCTGCAGTGCGCAGGAGCCCGCGGTCCGCGCCCCAGCACCGGTAGCCCGAGCGCTAGCTGCGTCCGGAACCAGGCAGGGGTCGTAGCAGCCTGGATGCGCCCTGTGGCGCGCGCGCACGCAGCATCCCGAGCCTCCCACCGCGCGGCGGGGATGCCCGCTCTCCCGGCCCCGGGGCTGAGCCCCCGGCGGTAACCGGAGCGGGGGGGGCGCCCCCCCAGCCGCAGCTGCCGCGCCCGCGCCCGGGCCAGTCGCCGCCGGGGCCCATCGCCTGCCGCCGCGCTCTGCGCACCCGCCGCCCTGCGCAGCCATGGGGACGCTGCTGACCCTCGTGGTGGGCGCGGCGCTGGGTGAGTGTTGCTGGGGTGGGGGGGACACGCGTCATCGGCGCTCGGGACGCCCCCCGCCCGCTCGGCCCGGCCCCGCCAAGTCCCGGCCTGAGAAGTTGTGCGCGGTGCGAGGTCGTTGGGGTCGCGGGACCCGGGACGACGTGAGAGGGATCGGGGAAATGCAGGGATTCTCAAAGGGGGACACTTGGCACGGAGATGCCGCTGCGGGCGCCGGGCCGGGGGCGAGGAGACGCGGAGTCAGCTGCTCGCAGAGCCCCGCAGGCTGCAATGTGACACCCACAGCCGCGTGAGGGATGGGGGAAGGCGGCGCCCGGGGACTGAGGCCCCTGAGAGACAAACCAGGAGGGATGGATACGGAGGGAGGACTCCAGGCAAACCGAGAGAGTGAGGCAGACAGGGACGTTGGAGGGAGAGAGTTAAGAGCCGGGAGCCAGAGACAGAGAAACTTGAGAGCTGCAGAAAGATCTGGAGACACCAAGAAGGGACGGAGATAGAGAGGCAGCCCCGGGGACAGAATGCCTATCCAGATGCAATTTACAACAACAGTAAAAGTAAAGGTGAGACGTACAAGGATGGGAAGACAGAGCGAGGCGCGCAATGGTTCTGGGACCTTCAGAGAAATACCGAGGAGACCGAGGCAACAACAAGATCAGAAGGTTGGGGGGACCGGGGTGGGGTGGGGTGGACAAGGAAATGTCCCAGAGCTAGATTGGAGACATGACTTCATTAGCTAATGAGCGGTGGGGCACAGAAGATGACAGGGAAGAGAGTGAAGGAGGGACCCGAGGGCCTGGGGCAGTGATGAAGCTGCCCTGAGGCAGCAGAGAGCTGTTAACTTGGGGTGAAGGTCCGGACGCGAGGGAGGAAGAGGAGACAGGGCAAGATGGTGAAGCTGGGGAGGGGTGGAGGGAGAAGGCGGTATGGTTGGAGTGGACCCCCTCACACGGCCTTCCCATCTCTCAACCCGTGGCTGGTTCTGTAGAGCTCTTTCACGGTGGGAGTGACAAGGAATGCTAGAGTCACCACTTAGAAGGCTGTTGGCTTTCTGAGGACCAGGGCACTTCAGTAGAGTAACTCACACACCGACATCATTTCCTGGGACCACCGGTGTGCGTATTCCACCTACCTAGCAACTACCGGGGATAAAGGTGACAGCTTCTTCCAACTAGCAAGGGAAGGGAAGATGAGACACCGAGGCTCCCAGAAGATGGGTGACTCCGTCAGGGTCATACAGAGAGTGAGAAACAGGGACAGGCTTGGCATCCTCTGCTTGTAATAAGAGTGGAAAGGAAACAGATGGTTTCTGTGGGGCAGCGAGCCCAGTGTTGCCTCAGATGGCAGGTGTTTCACTGACCTGAGCCCACTGTGTCCTCAGTGTCCTCAGCCTGGGGGGGCTGCGTGGAGGTGGACTCCGATACCGAGGCCGTGTATGGGATGACCTTCAAAATCCTATGCATCTCCTGCAAGCGTCGCAGTGAGACCAGCGCCGAGACCTTCACGGAGTGGACCTTCCGCCAGAAGGGGACAGAGGAATTTGTCAAGGTGTGTGTGGGTGCCTGGGCTGGGCTGTTGTGGGGGTGGGGGTGGGGGTGGAGCAGTGCTTGGGTGTCGCTTTTAGTGCTGCCGGGGTAAGGGCGCTGCTAAGTGGCTCAGTCTGGGCTCCAACTCTTGGCAATCCTCCTGCCTCAGCTTCTCGAGTGCTGGGATGCGCTTGACTTGTTTGAGTGCATTGGCTGAGCTGTGTTTAGATCACTACAGCCTGCTGCTCGCCTTAGGCAAGCCACTGAGCGTGAGTGCCGGTGCCGTGACAACGAGGGGCCATGGGGTGTGTGTGTGTGTGTGTGTGTGTGTGTGTGTGCAAGCCGTGGCTTGTGTGTGTGTGGAGGTCAGAGGACAACTTGCAGAAGTCCATTTTCTCATTCCGTCACCTGGATCCTAAGGATGGAACTCAGTCCATTAGCGTGTTAGCAAGCAAGCTCCTTTACCTGCTAAGCCATCTCTCTGCCTTTAAGGTCTGGGTGATGGTTGAATGAGTGTGATACAGTTTTCATATGGCCGGTAGGGGGGAAATGCCAGTGGAATTATTTGTCACCAGCAAAAATGTCTTGGACAGTCATTGAGCAAAATCAAAGAGTAAACCATTATTCCCTGTGTATATTTTAAAATGTGTGTATGGTAAGAGAGGGAGGCTGTGCCTGGCAGAGAGACCTGGGAATGTGACTGGTGTCTGGGAAAGAAATGTAGAGAAAGGAGGCTAGAGAGGCCAGGCAGAGCTTCAGCTGTGGAATTGTGTGTCTCAGGGCTAGGGCAGTCAGGATCTGCTACGGTCCCAGGCGAGATCTCAACCTCCCTGATCCTTCACAGCCTAAAGTCAAGATGCCTGAGCATGGCCTGGAAGCATGACTCAACGAGTGAGCGTTTGCCTGAAATCCCTGAGTAAGGAACTGGGGTCAGAGCTTAGCAATGAAGCCCCTAACAAAAATTAAACAGCGAGGAGCTAGAAGTGTGGATCAGAGTAGACCCTGCACCTAAAATCCACAAGCGAGGGACTAGGTGTGGCTCAGTGGTAGAGCCCCTGCCTAGATTCCCCCAGTGAGGGGCTGGGGTGTGGCTCAGTGGTAGAGCCCCTGCCTAGAATCCCCCA
>OU015759.1:13207997-13219994 GCA_907169655.1 Acomys percivali | reverse complement strand
GTGTTCAAATGCTCTTAATGGAACCATTTGGTCATAGTAGCCTGGGCGTGAAGCATGGAATCCCAGCACTCAGGAGGAGGAGGCAGAAAGATTGAATTCAGGGCTAGCCTTGGCTACATAGTGAGTTTGGATCTAGCGTAGCCTACACAAGATAATCTAAATAAATAAATTAATAGCCCCTTCAAGTAGGTGAGGGTTAGGGATGGCGATGCTGCAAACAGGTAAAAAAAAAAAAAAATCTGAATTTTGGGGGAAACGAAATGTTCCGCAGTGGAACACAGTAATGCTCGTGACAATCTGGGAATATGCCAAAGCCATTAGCTCGTGCATATAGTTTAAGATGGAGAGCTCTAAGGCATGTGAATTATAATTGAGTAAAGCTGCCGTAATATACTTCAGTGAGGATGTGGCCCTCCAAACCACGCAGAATTAAAATGTATAGAGAGGGGCTGGAAGATGTCCCGGCGGTTAGCAGCGCTTGCTGTTCTTCTTCTTCTTCTTCTTCTTCTTCTTCTTCTTCTTCTTCTTCTTCTTCTTCTTCTTCTTCTTCTTCTTCTTTTCTTCTTCTTCTTCTCCTCCTCCTCCTCCTCCTCCTCCTTCTCCTTCTCTTTTTTCCTCTGCATAGCCCTGGCTATCCTGGACTCCCTTTGTAGACCAGGCTGGCCTCAAACTCACAGCGATTGCCTGCCTCTGCCTCCCCGAGTGCTGGGATTAAAAGCGTGTGTCACTGTGCCCAGCTAGCACTTGCTATTCTTACAGGGGACCCCCATTCAGTTCCTAGCACCCACATTCAGCCACTCACAACTGTCTCTAGTTCTAGAGGGTCACGGAATCCGACACCCTCTAATGGACTCCACACGCAAAGTGTGTGCGCACACATATATGAATAAAAATAAACATTGAAAGTAAATACGGAGGGGCTGGAGAGGTGGCTCAGGGTATTGGCTGTTCTTCCAGAGGTCCTAGGTTCAATTCCCAGCACCCACGTGGCACCTAACAACTGTCTCTAACTGCAGTTCCAGGGGATTCAACACTATCACACAGACGTACATGTAGGCAAAACCCAAATTAATGCACATTAAATGAAAATAAATAAATCATTAAAAAAAAAAAAAAAAGGTATGGAGAGCCAGGTGATATGGTACAGGCCTGTCATTTCCGCACTCAAGGGGCTTGAAGCGTAAAGGCTCTGAGATCAAGCCTGGGCTGTGTTCAGAGACCCTTTCTCAAAGCATCCAGATAAACAACCACATAAACACAAGCAAATAAGTAAGAAAAGTGATGAGCTGAGCCCAAGTACAGCTGCGCAAGTCATCTTGGCCAAAGACAGAGCATCTATGTGACCGTAGTCCTTTGAGACAAGATGGCCTCTTGACATCAGAATCATCTTAATTTGCATGAGGGACACTTTTAGGATCTGCACACAATGACATAATCATCTGAGGACACATTCCTCAGATTGTCTGCTCGTTGCTAAGTGACCGAGTGCTTTCACTGGCCTTGGTGTGTCCTGCGTCTGGACTCACTTCATCCTCCCACGGCCCTCCAGGGTGGCCTTTCTATTGCTGTTTGTTGTTATTATTCGTACAAGTACTCCCCGCTTTCAACACCACATGCATTTCTTACCACAGTTTCTGGAGGGGAATTATTTTGGGTGTATGCTTTGTTTTCTTCTGGCGCTGTGGGGCCGACGCTGGGCCCTTGCGCCCTTGTGTACTGTAGGCAAGCACTCAACCCCCGAGCTATAACCCCAGCCTGGGGGGAGGAGGCATGGTAACTGTTTGCATTTTTTTCCGTCAGGGTGCTAAACCCCAGGGAACCGTGGGGGCTTTCCAGGACTGTCCGCATGGCTGTGCACAGCCCAGGGACACCCCATCTCTGTGGAGGCCTGTGGGATTTATTATTGCGGTTTTCTGACAGGTGGAAATCCAAGCTGTGCTCTCCCATTTCCAGCCTCTGGGCTGGGGATAGCCCCGTGGCCACGGTTCTGAGCTCAGCCTTGGGGAGTTGAGCTAACATAGGTTCCATGTCTGGTTATGCCATTGGCCTCTGTGAAACTCTGGACAGGTGACTTGGCCTCTTGTCCTTCCTGAAGCAAAGGTCAATCCCAGCTCCCCGGGGACGATTGGAGATGAAAGGAAACGATTTGAGAGAGTGTAGCACTTACACTGGACCGTGAAGGTTCACCGTGGCGGTGATAGGGTGCACTGGGGTTGTGTGGAGGGTGAGGTAGCCGGGTAGCTGTGTCCCATGAGGGACAGGCTGGTTAGTGGAGACTGAACTGGTTTGTTCTCTCTCTCACAGAGTACATCCAGCCAGTGTGTCTCCCCGCTGCAGGACAGGCCCCGGTGGATGGCAAGCTCTGTACTGTAACTGGCTGGGGGAACACCCAGTACTATGGTGAGTTCCAAGCAGCCATGTCAGCCATGCTGCTAGGAGAGTCCTGAATCTGCTCTGGGGGAGGGACCCCAAGGCCGTGGGGGTGGGACCCAGGAGGGAAGGGCTCGTTTCTCAGCTCCGGCTGCCTTATCCACGGCTCCTCAGGCCAGCAGGCCGTGGTGCTCCAAGAGGCCCGGGTCCCCATCATAAGCAACGAGGTCTGCAACAGCGCCGACTTCTACGGCAATCAGATCAAACCGAAGATGTTCTGCGCTGGCTATCCCGAGGGCGGCATTGACGCATGCCAGGTGAGGGACACAGTGGGCAGCCCCGAGGCCCGACACTACAGGGGAGCCAGGGTAGTGGGAGAGGGGCTCCCCCAACTCCCCACTGAAGCCATGGTGGCCTTCAGCCAGGTGTCCCATCCCCTACCCCCACCCCCACCCCCACCAGGGTGACAGCGGCGGCCCCTTTGTGTGTGAGGACAGCATATCTGGGGCGTCGAGGTGGCGGCTGTGCGGCATTGTGAGCTGGGGTACGGGCTGTGCTTTGGCCCAGAAGCCGGGAGTGTACACCAAAGTCACTGACTTCCGGGAGTGGATCTTCCAGGCCATAAAGGTGAGTTGGCGTAGGAAAAGGGACCCAGCGCCCCTAACGGTGGAGGTTTGGGGGTGAGTGGGGGGGCAAACCTGTGTTTAGACCTAACAGAGGGCACTCTAGGGAACGGGTGGGTTCCCAGAAGCTTCTTGGTGGGGAGGGGACATTAGTTACAGTGCTGGGAGAAGCACCTGAGACCTTGGAAGCCCGTGGCTCTTTCCTCAGACCCACTCCGAAGCCAGCGGCATGGTGACGCAGCCTTGACCCCCGCCGCACCTCGCTGCTCTGCACATGCCTCCAGAGCCAGTGCTGCGCCATACGGCTCCACACCCGGCCTCACATGGAACAGGTTTCTTCTCGGATCCAGCCCACAGGTCCAAGGATACTGGGTCCGTCCAAGGACTTCTCTTCCACAGTGGCCGGCCCACTCAGTCCCGGGGCCACGTGGCCTCGCCCTCCCCTCTCCCCCTGTGTAAATATTACTCTGTCCTCCGGGGGGTGCGCTGCTTTCTGGGCACCCCTTGTGGGGGTACTCTTTAAATAATAAAGGCGGTTTTGATTAATGGGTCTCTGGGTTTACAAGCTTAAGAGGCAGTGTGAATAATATCTTGAGAGTAGCCCGAGAGGACTGAAGGCCTTAGCACAAATACGAAACGGATGATGATGATCCCCCCACACACCCCCGATTCCTGCCCTGAGTTTGGGAAAACATTCAAGCCCGGTCGGTCGGTCGTGGTGGCTCCGCTCCTGTAATTGCAACACTTGGGAGGATCTTCACAAGCTGGATGAAGGCGAGCCTGGCCTATGTGCGGGGCCACCCGGGCCACCCCATTTGTACGTGTTGTAGGTCAGGTTCACAATCGCACAGAGGTGAGTGGGTGGGACACTCCTTTTATGAGAGCACCAGAAAAGCAGGGGGCAGGGGGTCCCAAGGAGACCCGGCCGTCAGGGGTCAGAGCTGGGTCATGTATGTGATCTTGTTGGGTTACCCGGCGGCACCTGAAGTGGTGCCTGAGGTTGGGGGGGGGGGTGCTGAGTCTTCAGGAACTACACCAGCTGTGTGCGGGAGAAAATGAGGGGCTGTTTCCAGAAAGCGTGGACATCGATGTTCCAGGCACAATAAACACGTAGGATCCCGGGCAACAGAAAACCAAACCCGCCCACGGGACAGAGAGGGGTGAATGGCGTGCCTTGTGAGTGCCCCCTGAGACCCCCGCTCCTCAGGCGCCCACCCCATGGCCAGCTTTGGGGCCGGGTGCAGGGGGCAGCGTCCATTGGTGCCAGATCCCCACCCCGGCTTCCCCTGCATCTGCACGTCTCTGTAGTAGTACAAATGGCCACCAGGGGCCGCTGCCGCCCTGGTGCCTGAAAACAAGGCTCTTCCTGCCCAGGCTGAAAGCTCCATCCCACTCCCAAAGCAGGAGAAAGTGTTCAGTGGATTCCTCAAGATCTTTAAACGTTGTTGTTGTTGTTGTTGTTGTTGTTGTTGTTGTTGTTGTTGTTGTTGTTGTTGTTGTTGTTGTTGTTCTTCTTCTTCTTCTTCTTCTTCTTCTTCTTCTTCTTCTTCTTCTTCTTCTTCTTCTTCTTCTTCTTTTTGCTTTTTTTTCCCCCTTGCTGTGGGATTTTTTTCTTTCTTTTTCCTCTTTCTTTTTTCTTTTCTTCTTCTTCTTCTTCTTCTTCTTCTTCTTCTTCTTCTTCTTCTTCTTCTTCTTCTTCTTCTTCTTCTTCTTCTTCTTCTTTTTCTTCTTCTTCTTCTTCTTCTTCTTCTTCTTCTTCTTCTTCTTCTTCTTCTTCTTCTTCTTCTTCTTCTTCTTCTTCTTCTTCTTCTTCTTCTTCTTCTTCTTCTTCTAAGAGTCTCAATATGTAGCCCTGGTTGTCCAGAAACTCACTATGAAGATCAAGCTGGCTTTGAACTCACAGATATTCACTTGCCTCTGCCTCCCAAGTGCTGGGCCTTGCCACCTGCGTCCAGCCTTTTGGAGGGATTCAGGGCCTGGATGTCCCTATGGAGCTGGTCTGGAGGTCTGTGTCACCCAGGCTGGCCTTCAACATGAGACCTGGGAACTGAACAGGGACACCGTGGAGCACTCACCTTGACAGGACACCCCAGCTCAGGCTTGCCGGGGTGCAGTCACATCATGCTAATGACCGGAAGGGCTACACACAGGCAGTTGAAGAAGCTGAGGAAGTTGATGGTGCAGAATATGTCTCTGGAGAAGAGACCTTGCCTCTTGAAAGATGCTCTGCCCCTTAATCCCCAGTAGCCGAGCATCCAAGGGGCCACAAAGGGGCGCACCGCGTGTAAGCCACAGGGAGACAGTAGGGTCTCCACCCTGGCTTCCTCTAGCACCTTCACTCTCCATTGCCACAAGACCCCGATGGGCTCAACTGATGGAAGAGGTGTTCCCAGACTTGGCCTTTCAGCCTCTAGGAAACCTGTTATCCCTTCACTCCTCTGATCAAATTAAAAACAAACAAACAAACAAACAAACAGACAACACAGGGTCCCATGTAGCCCAGGCTAGCTCAAACTCACTATGTAGCTGAGGATGACCTCAAGCTTTACTTATTTATTTATTTATTTATTTATTTATTTATTTATTTATTTATTTATTACATACACAGCTCTCTGCCTCTTAACCTCTGAGCTATCATCTCTCCAGCCCGACCTCAAGCTTTTTATCCTCCTATCTCAGCACCGAGTGCTGGGATGACATATCAACCCACCCCTGCCCTTTCAGTTAGACAGCAGCCCTCTAATCGTGGGTTACTTTTCTCACAGCTGTGACAAAATTCCTGCTATAATTTGGTTTCGCGGGGCACAGTCCATCGTCCGTGGGGAAGGCGCGGTTGGCCGGGTGGGAGCCAGAGCCCAATGTTCTTCCCACTTTGCAGGGTCAGCATGAGCGCAGACAACCAAACCGAAGCTCAGCACAGCAACAGCCATCACTCCCCCGCCCCACCCCCAACTCTGTCCTCCAGCAACACTTCCCATCCCAAAATGTCCCACAGCCTCTGAGAACAGCACCACCCACTGGGGGAACCACATATCCAGATACAGGAGACTGACTGTGGAGGACATTTGAACTTCAAACTGTGACTGTAGCCCAGGCTGGCCTAGAACTTACCCTCCTCCTGCACGGGGCTCCTGCACGCCTGTGTCTCCACACCAGCTCTACTCTCTCCTGCCTGTACAAGAGCCACTGCACACAGCTGGAGCAGTGGGCTCTGTATGGCGCGTAGTTGCTAGCTCCCACACAGTCAAGCGGAGAGTAATGTGCAGTTTCTTTCTCGCTGCTAGCTCTTTCTCAAGTGCAAGCACTGCCATAATTAATGAGGGCTGTGAAGGCCATTAATTTTACATTCAGAAGTAATTGTTGGGAAGGTTCAAATAGTGGTGTGCGTAGGGAGATGGATTTTTTTTTTTTTTTTCCTGCGTAAAAAGCGATGTTATTACAATAATGCAAGTTACTCAAGGAGCCACTATTCTGCCCTAGGGCTGTAAAACAAACCGCCCAAACCTAGCGGGGAGTAAGAACCATTCATTCTGTTAGGCTCGCTGGCTCCGTGACAACCAAGGACGGACAGGGATAACTGGGTCTGCTGCATGACGTTCTGCGTTTGGTCAGCCAAAAGGGTGGACAGACTGGGGGAGTAAGGACCTTGGAGGCTTCCTGACCATAGTCTGTGTCCTCACCAGAAGGCCGGCCTCCTTTGCCACTGCTGACTCATCCTGTCTCAGTGGCTTGAGCCTCAGGGCACGTACACTTCTTACAAGGTAGCTCAGAGATCCAGAGAGTGTTCCAGAAGCATCTGCCTTGACATTTAGCCCTGTGTTTTTGCTTTCCTGTCAGCCAGTGCAGTTGCCAATCTGCCTGAGCATTGAGGATGGGGACCTGCCTTTCAGTGGGGAAGGCATCAAAAAGTTGGAGGCCTTTTTTTTTTTTTTTTTAAAGAACAGCCACTGGGGGAGAGAGGCTTCTTCCTTTCCATCAGGTGAGCCAAAATGAGTGCACACAAATACATCCAGGAGCTATGGAGGAAGAAGCAGTCCGCAGAGACGCGCTTCCTTCTGAGGGTCCGCTGCTGGGAATACTGACAGCTCCCCGAGCTGCACAGGGCTCCCCGCCCCACTCGGCCTGATAAGGTGTGAAGGCTGGGATACAAGGCCAAGCAACGTTATGTCATTTACAGGATTCGTGTCCACCGTGGTGGCCGCAAACGCCCAGGTCCTAAGGGTGCAACTTATGGCAAGCCTGTCCACCATGGTGTTAACCAGCTAAAAGTTGCGCGAAGCCTTCAGTCTGTTGCTGAGGACAGAGCTGGACGCCATTGTGGGGCTCTGAGAGTCCTGAATTCTTACTGGGTTGGTGATGATTCCACATATAAATTTTTTGAGGTTATCCTTATTGATCCATTCCATAACACTATCAGAAAAAAATCCTGACACTCAGTGGATCACCAAACCAGTCCACAAACACAGAGAGATCCGTGGGCTGACATCCGCTGGCCACAAGAGCTGAGGCCTTGGAAAGGGCCACAAGTTCCACCACTCTATTGGTGGCTCCACCGTTACCCCTAATACATGTAATGTTTGTAAAATTCATGACCAATAAACAATTTAGGACAGTAAAAAAAAAAAAGAACAGCCACTGGATGCAATTGGCAGTAGACCAAGCTGAGAAACAGTGTCTCTTTAAACATACAGCCTCGGAGCGGCCTGCTGTAGCCTGGAAGAACGTTTAGCATGAGAAATGGTTATCACACAAGTGTGAGATCCTGAGTCTGAGCCCTAGAACACACCTAAGAAGCTGGACACAGAACTGTGCAGCTGAACCCCATTGCTGAGGGAACAGAGGAGGATCTTTGGGGATTACAGACAGACAGTCTAGCCCAATGGCTGTGTTCCTGGCTCAGGGAGAGACCCTGTCTCAAAAACTAGGGTAGAGATGGACAGAAGAGGCCACATAATGCCAACCTCTGGTGTGTGTGTGTGTGTGTGTGTGTGCACACGCGTGTATGTCTGCGCACACACACACACACACACACACACACACACACACACACACCTATATCTGCCTTTTAAAGTTTTGAGTAACAAACTATGGACATGGTAGCTTCTAAATTTCATCTATTATAACTTATTTATTGTAATCTATTAATTGTAAATTTTGTGTGTGGAAGGAGATGCCTGTGCCAAGGTGTGCGTGTGGAGGACAGCTTTAGGAGCCAGCCAGGCTTGGTGGCAGGTGCCTTTACCTGCTGAGCCATCTCACTGACCCCCTCCAGGTGACTCTCTCTCTCCTCTGCCTCTTAGTTTCCCTGTAACAGCTGCAAACGCTGGGAGAAGGCAAATCTCTCTGTCACAGCACCCAGGCCTCATCACTCTGTGCAGATACCCGGTGCCTGGCCCTGGGCAGCCTGGAGTCACGTAACCCTCCATCTGTATGTAGCAACAGCTGGGCTCCTGTTCTGTCCTGTGCGTAGGGGTCAGACCTCTTTCTGAGTCCTGGGTGACGGAGGTCGCGCTGCCTATTGAGCAAGCACCAGACATACTGTCTCCTTCTTTCTTCATTCCTCCACCTGTCACGCCCACAGCCAGTGCAGCAGCAGTCAGACTGGGCGGGAATTGCAGTTCATGGGAGCGTCCCAGGCCCCTGTGTACACCAGTCCACCTCCCAGGTAAGGTAGTGTGGCCACCAGGTGCCTGAGACCCCATGGAGATGTTTCAGCTATTGCTTGGGGGGTACTGTGGGTATTTCCGAGAGCACTGAAGCACCCCATATTGGTGGGGAAGCCAGAAGGCTGCTATTGGAGTAGTTGGGGGTTAGGGTATCCTAGACCACTATGATCCAAGTCAACTCAAAGGGCCTTCAACAAAAGCCAGACGAAGGGCCAGACGAAAGCCCAGAGTCCTGGGGTGCTGGGATTTCAACTCAATATCTTTATGGTCCCCAGTATTGAGGTCATGGGGATCCTGCCTCGGACTTGCACACTCACAGGCAGATGCAGAGGGGCATTTCCATGGTGACTCGACTCTCAATCCATGAACTATCACTTTCTCTTTTTTTTATTTTATAATATTTTATTTACATTTTAATTTATGTGCATTGGTGTGAGGGTGTCAGATCTTGGAGTTACAGACAGTTGTGAGCTGCCATGTGGGTGCTGGGAATTGAACCCGGGTCCTTTGGAAGAGCAGCCAGTGCTCTTAACCACTGAGCCATCTCTCCAGCCCCTGAACTATCACTTTCAAGTGCAAAGCTCTGGGTTCAGTTCCCAGTACTGAAACAAAACAGGGACCCGTGAGATGGCTCTGCAGGTAGAGGGGCTTGCTGCCAAGCCTGATGGCCTGTGTTTGATTCCCAGGACTCACATGATGGAAGGAGAGAGCCAACTCCTTCATGCAGGATGTCCTATGACCTGCACACGTGTACCATAACTCACACGGGCGAGCGTGTGCACGTGCGCACAGACACGCACACGTAGTGGGTATGTGGCAATGGTTAGGGAAGGTCATATAATCCTTACGAGATCCTCTCCTACGATGTCAGTCACCACTCCCTCCTGTGCTGCTGCTGCTGACGTCAGAGAAAATGTAGAAACACTTGTGGGAATGCATAGTTGTGGGTCAGCGTTAGCCATTCCCTGACAGATTGATACCCACAGCTCTGAGCCTGTGTCTTAGTTACTTTTCTATCTTTCAGCTCATAAAAATTTTTTTTAATTCCTGCCCCACAGTTCCAGAAGGTTAGAGTCCATGACCATCATGGCGGGCGGCATGGCACTGGGGCGGAAGCTGACAGCTCATGTCCTGATTCAAAAGTAGGAGGCAGAGAGAGCTAACTGGGAATGGCATGGTGTGATTTTCTTTTCTTTTCTTTTAAATAATGTATTTACTTTTATTCTGTGTGCATTAGTGTGAGGGTGTCAAATCCCTTGGAACTGGAGTTACAGACAGGTGTGATCTGCCATGTGGGATCTGGGAATTGAACCTGGGTCCTTTGGAAGAGCAGACAGTGCTCTGAACCACTGAACCATCTCTCCAGTCCCCGTTTTTCTTTTCTTTTCTTTTTCTTTTTTCTTTCTTTCTTTTTTTTTTTTTTTTTTTGAGACTTGTTTTATTTTTATTTATGTGTGTCTGCGCATTTGAGTGCATTGCCCGCAGTGACCAGAAGAAGGCAGTGGATCCCTTGGCATTGAAGCTGCAGGCAGTTATGAGCCTACCAAGGTGGGTGTTGGGAGCAAACTGGCTCTTTGCAAGAGCAATACATGCTTTAATCACTGAGCCATCTCTCCAGCGCCTTGCTTTTCTTTTGTGTCTCACTGTGTAGTGTAGGCTGGCCTGCCACGTGCCACCACAGTTTTTTTTTTTTGGGGGGGGGGCTAGGGATGAGATCCAAGACAAAGTGCTTTCCCACTGAGCTTTGTTCCCAACCAAAAGCTTTGACAAAATACTCCCCCCCCCCATTTCCGGGTTCCTCAGTTCACATCCTGCCTGACACCCACAAGTAAAGCCAGCCCAGGGTGTGGCATCCACCTAAAGAAGGCAGGGTCATGCCAACAAGGTTCTAGGGGACTGTGGTGGTTTAATGAAATATCACTGATTCTTGGATACCTGAACACTTGGTCCCCAGATGATAACCGTTTGGGTATGTTTGGGAGGTGTGGCCTTGCTGGAGGAAGTATGCCACTGGCGGGTAGGGGTGGGGCCACCCCATTTCCAGTGTGTGGCCTTTGTAGTTTGAGGTATGAGATCTCAGCTGCTGCTCAAATCTCCATTCTGGCTCCTGCTGTCCTCACAGTAATAGAACCCTGAGCTCCCAATTAACCCCTTTCTTCTACCTTGGTCTTCGTCTTTTATCACAGCTCAGACAGGAAGTCCCACCCTCTACATTTGATTGGTGGCCATCTGCCTTGTCCACCTCAGTGCCTTGAGGTGTTACAGACTGACGCCGGCTCCCTAGTCTCCTGTGACTAGTGTCACCACACATAAGACCCATGTCCAGTGTTCCCTGGGTAGGGACCTAGGAGATGGCCTCTGTCCCTCCACAGGCTGGCTGTCTCACATAGAGCGAGCTATCACAGCTGCACTACCTCAGGCTCCAAAGCCAGTTGCTCTCACACCCTAGCCCTCTCAGCCTAGCTCTCTGAGCCTCACAACAGGGAGGAAGTGTATCATTGCCAGCTTTCCATGGGCCGTGGCGACCCAGGATTTCCATTGGGCTGGCTGGTATCCTGGTCCATACGGGAACCTGCATCTGTGACCTCTGTTCCTTCCTTCTGTGGAGGGTGGTGTGCTGGTAGAGACTCTTCGCATGGTATAGAGGAACTGCACACAGTAGGGCCAGGTGCATGCAGCCTAGGAGACACCTGGCAGCCCGTGGCAAAGGGTACCTGCCCCGGATTTCACCACGCCCACTGCCTCCTCCGCCTATTGGATTGCTCGTTGGGTTGGCTTCCCTCATGAATGCCGGTGGGATTTCAGCCCTAGGCCCTTCAAAGTGCTCCTTCACTCCATCAGCCCCGTCTTGGTGGCTCTGGATTGCTTCCCACCCTGTTGGCTCCTCCTGCAGACAGAGTCTCCCAGAACGTACTTGGCGGCTCCTCTGTTTCTGCCCAGCAAGAGAAAGAGTCCCGAGGAAACCCAAACACCAGTTCACAGTGTTCCGTCTGCTTTGATTGGCTCCTTCTTGAATCTGTCCTGTGGACTGGGAACAGGAGTCTCCATTTGGTGTCTGCCTGACCCAGGCTTGGCCCCTGGAGAGATGGCCTGGCAGGGGTTGGGACGAGGTTAGTGGTGGCAACAGGTACTGGCCAGTGCCCAAAGGACGAATGTCCACTTCTGGTGTCTTGTTTTGCTGCCAGGCCATCTTTGTCAAGAGTATTAGGCAGTCTCAGCAGTCACGGTGACCATGATTTTCAGCTCCAGGGACTAAAGCCAGGGATTTGTGCATATAAGACCTCTACCACTCAGCCCCTCACTGGGGGATTCTAGGCAGGGGCTCTACCACTGAGCCA
>OU015759.1:13186659-13198519 GCA_907169655.1 Acomys percivali | reverse complement strand
ACACACACACACACACACACACACACACACACACACACACACACACAAACTGAAATAAAGCAACATGAAGGAAAGATACATCCAGTAACCTTATCGTCCATATTAGTATTTGTTGTTACAAAAGATTTTGTATATACAACCATCCCTCGGCACCTGCCAGTTCTGTATGGGAGGAGTGCACCCACTGCAGAGAGGTACTCAGGGGGGGCGGGAAATGTGCTCTCCTGGGGATGCCTGACCTTTTGACCTTGTAACATGGTGTTGGCTACAAATGTGTTGGGCAGCACCCATCACTATCTGGGATGGATACAATTGCCAGAGCAACAATACAGAGCAGCAACTATTTACCTGGCATTTTCACTGTATTAAATATTACAAGTACTCTGGAGGTATTTTAGTTTTTACAGCAGACATGGCTAGGTTCTAGGCAAACACTACAGCGTTATAAATTAGGGGTTTGAACAGCTAAGCATTTTGTTATATCAGAGCATCCTGGATACATGTGTGGACACTGAACAGTGACTGGACATTCGTTTTAGTTTATTGTTTTATTTTACCTAATATTTTAAACATTCTCGAGACAGGACCTTGCAACATATCCTGGGTTAACGTAGGACTTGCCGTGTAGCCCAGGTTGGGCTCATACTCAAATTCCTCTGACCTCAGCCTTCCAAATGTTAGGATTACAGGTGTGTGCCACACTGTTTCACCCTTTACAGTTTCAAACAAGCTTTTAAAAAAATACTTACCTTGGCTCACGCCTTTAATCCCAGCACTCGGGAGGCAGAGGCAGGTGGATCGCTGTGAGCTCGAGGCCAGCCTGGTCTACAAAGTGAGTCCAGGACAGCCAGGGCTACACAGAGAGACCCTGTCTCCAAAAAGAAAAAAAAAAATACTTAGCTTATTTTTTTTTCATGTGTCTTTGTATGGCTATGTGCATGTTTGCAGGTGCCCCCCCCCCCAAGGCAACAGATCTCCAGGAGTTAGAGTTACAAGCAGCCCTGAGGGGTGGGTCCTGGGAACAGAAGTCAGGCCCTCTTCAAGAGCAACTAGCACCCTTAACTGCTCATCCAACTCTCCAACCCCCTCAGTTAAGCTTTTTAAAAAGATAGTACATTTTCAATGTATAAAATCCAAAGTATAAGAGGAAGTACAAAATCTCTCTTGTCTTTGCCCAGGTCCCCTCCCAACATGGGTGTGACCTCCAGAGATATTTTATCTCTACACATGTATACAACAACAACAAAACACACACACACACACACACACACACACACACACACACACACACAAACACACACACACACCTAGTTTTGGTCCCTTATCAAGGTGCCTGGAGATGCACTTACATCTGACCACAGGGCACCACTCATCATAGACACGACAGTCGTTCTCACCGTGCGGGTCGGCCCTCACGCTCGCCCTGCCTCAGGATTTGCTCATGACTGTTACCTAGTCCCTCTAGCACCTGGAAGGGGAACCCAGGAAGGGTGAAGACAGAGACCCAAGCTTTCCCACCATCCTGTGCCTGCTCTCCAATGCATGTAGTTCGTATGATGTCCAGCAGAGAGAGACACCACCCTATTCTTGGGACCACCGATGGTTGTTTTTTTTTTTTTTTAGTCGTGTGTCCCGCCTCCTCCCCCCTCCCCCATAGCCCCCTCCCCCTCCCCCCTCCCCCTCAGCCCCCCACCCCCACCCCCGGCAGTCGAGCTCCTGGCTTGAGGTGGGGGGGCAGCGGGGAGGGAGGAGGAGGACATTATGTGGCTAGGTACAAAGATTCTCTAAGGGGACCTGGGATCCTCTGCACTTCATCCCTGCCCAGATCTCTACCAACTTTGTCCTCCCTGTGTTTCTATATCTACCTGCGCCCCCTTGCTTGAGATCCGATCCTTCCCGGGAAGCAAGAAGCCTTGCTGGAGCTAGGGTCTGGGGTTCAGGCTAATATAGCTAAGTGGGCTGCATCAAAGAGGGGAGCCTTGATGGGAAGTGGGGGCGGGACGGGCCTTTCCCTTGCCCGCGCAGACCCCTGACCCTAAATTCCCTTTAACTCTCCTCTCCACGCCCACAACAGCAGCCTCTCCCAGCCCTAGTGCCTCTGGGGCTCCACCCCACTGCCTCCACCATAGTGTTGGGGGTCGTCTGGAGTCCAGCTGGTGTCCGAATAGAAGCCACCCCTTTCCTGGCCCTGCCCCTCCCGGTGACCCCAATCCTCTGCCAACCACTCAATGGTGCCTTGTTCTCCGTCCAGCCCCAGACAAAAGTCCTTCTGTGTAAGAAGGCAGAATTTTTGGGGGAGGGGGCACCTCCAACAGGGACCATGTGGGAGCCTGCATAGACCCCAGGCGGAAGGAGTGCCGTGAGGAGGGTGGGGGACAGGGAAAGGAGGAGGGCGGGGGCGGGGCTTGCGGAGTACAGGGGGCTCATCTCAGTGGAGGAAGGCGGTTTTGACATCCACGCCCACACACACACTTTGTAGATGGAGCGTCCACCGTCATCTCTGAGTCTCTGGGAGAAACATGGACAGCCAGTTCCGTTCTCAGTCTTCTGGGACCTGGTCTATGATCCCCAAGAACCACAACTCCCCCGACCTCTTACCCACCATTCAACTTTGCCCTAGTTAATCTTCTATTAAGCCCTGCCAAGAAAAGAATCCAGGAGGAGCCGGGCGGGTGGTGGCGCACGCCTTTAATCCCACCACTTGGGAGGCAGAGGCAGGAGGATCGCTGTGAGTTCGAGGCTAGCCTGGTCTACAAAGCGAGTCCAGGACAGCCAGGGCTACACAGAGAGACCCTGTCTGTGGGGAGGGGGGATCGAGGGGGGAGAGAAGGCTTTAACTCCCTGTAAATGCCAGCAGCCCCACCCACAAAACAAAGCTGCAGCTGGCCTCAGGAGGAGGCAGAGACAGGTGGATCTCCATGTGATCAAGCCCAGCCTGACCTCCAATGTGAGTTCCCGGCCAGCCAGCCGGAGCTACATAGTGACACCTTGTCTCAAACAGAGATAAAGATCCTTGCCCCCACCACGCCGCCACTACAACCTAAACCAGAGAAGGGTCACACAGGTGTTCCACTTTCCCCCATATCACACTCTAAAAGGATGGCCTGTCATTAAGGACCCCAGAACCTTTTTCATCCCTTTCTCCTTGGGGGTTCAGGAGACTGGACAAAGCTCCTTCCCTCTTTCAGATGCCACTCCACAGCCCACCCTGATCCTCTCTACATCACCTAAGGCTCCTGTAGACAGAGACTTAGGAAGAACTGTCTCTTTAAGGGAGGAATGGAGTGGGGGCGTCCCTTTCTTGCCTCAGGGAGACCTGTCTTGTGCCTGCCTGCCCAGGTTTGCTCAGGGCGTGGCAGCTGTGGATAAAGGCTGCCCCAGCGTGGCAGCCGGCATTTCTGCTTTCTCCCGGAACCGCCTCTCAGCCTGTTGAGCTACTCGGTCAGGTGAGCGGCCTGGGGTGGGGGTGAGGGGGGCTCTTGCTCCTGGAGCTCTGCTCCCCCACTCTCCCTGACTCGACTCTGACTGTCCCTACTACATAGAAACTGGGGGTCAAAGACCCCTAAAGTCTTCCAGCTTAAAGATTCTCTTCTGGGGAGTCTGCTGACTGACCCCTATGGCTTACCCCTATGGCTTGCCCCTATGGGACTGGACCAGACAACTGGGGTAACCCCATCTGGCATTCATAGTGGGACTGGGGAAGCCTGGAAGTGGGGTTCTGAGTGGATGAGAAGTCTGGGCTTGCTTAACAGGGGTATCTGAACTGGGTGGGGGTATCTGGGTGGACAGGAAGTATTACACCATAGTATCATGATTTGGGGGGAAGTTCTTGGTGGGATGGGGAGGGTATCTAGGGGTAATTGAGTAAAAAAAAAAAGAGAGTAATTTAAGTGCACTGGAGGGCGAAGCATAGGGTTGTGTCTTTACGGATAGACATTGGGGCACATGGATGACAAATGAGTATCAGGAAGGAGGGGTGATCTAGGGAGGCTGTAAAGTGGGGTTTGGTTAGGAGATGTGGGGGACCCAGATAACTAGAGTTTATGCAGCACACCCCTGCAGGTGTGACCACCTTCCACCCTCTTGGAGGAGAAGAGAGTGCAACAGGCAGGCAGTAGCAACTGTCCCCCGACTGGCACAGCCCGGAAGCAGATGACGGTGCCCCAGGCGAAGCTCTTTCTCCCTGCACTGGCTCCTACTGTGGTTCCCGCAGAAGCAGGCACAGGGGCTCCCGCAGCCCGAGGAATATCAGGGCCGAGCCTGGAGAGGCAGGGCTGCGGATGAGAAATTGGTCTCTCCCCCACTCTCCAACCTTCGCCCAGGCTCCAAATTTTTTGGTTTGTTTTTATGGGGATGAGAGGTTGTGGGCCTTCGAGGCTTTGGAGGGGTCTGTAGAGTTCAGACGTGAGACCCAGCAGCCATGGCAACAGAGCATACAGCATTAGGATGAATTCAGATGTGATGGCTGTGACAACAGTGTGGGATCGTGACAGTGTCAATTTCATCACGCTGTGAAGATGATGTGAGGGAGTCAGGGTTGAACTGGGCAAAATGACTGCATGGGCTGGGCACTCAGCAGGAGCCAGCTGTCAAGGATAGTGTTTTTACACACACCGGTGACAGAGTATCAGGACACAGGCAGCCTTACACCACAGGCACCCACTGCTTGTACCCCTAACCACTACTCCAGCTCCCCAAAGCTTGCTGGGGCCATATAAGTCTGAGAAATAGTCACCAAATCTCCTAAAAGAAATATATGCTCGATCTGAACTAATGGGGTGTGTGTGTGTGTGTGTGTGTAGAGGGTATTAAATCAAGGGCCTGAAGATCGAGCTAAGCAAGCCTCCATTACTAGACCCTCACTGGGGCATCTAGGCAGGGGCTCTACCACTGAGCCACACCCCAGCCCCTCACTGGGGGATTCTGGGCAGGGGCTCTACCACTGAGCCACACCCCAGCCCCTCACTGGGGGATTCTAGGCAGGGGCTCTACCACTGAGCCACGCCCCAGCCCCTCACTGGGGGATTCTAGGCAGGGGTTCTACCACTGAGCCACACCCCAGCCCCTCACTGGGGGATTCTAGGCAGGGGCTCTACCACTGAGCCACACCCCCAGCCCCTCACTGGGGGATTCTAGGCAGCGGCTCTATCACTGAGCCACACCCCAGCCCCTCACTGGGGAATCCTAGGCAGAGGCTCTACCACTGAGCCACACCCCATCCCCTCACTGGGGGATTCTAGGCAGGGGCTCTACCACTGAGCAGTATCTTTAACTTTTTAGTTTGTGACAACATCTCACTAAATTGCTCAGTCTGGCCTTGTGTGCACTCTGCATCCTAGATTGGCTTTGAATTAGTATTTCTCCTGCTTCAGCTCCCTGCTAGCTTGAATGATAGAGGCCGGGACTGACTCAGACTAATAAACAAGCTGAGGGATTTCCCGGAGAAATAGAGCAGTCTGTGGGAGCACACGGTGGCTGGTGGCTCCATCCCGTTCTAGGTGTGTGCTTGGGTGTGGGTGAAAAATGTTAGCTGTAAAGGTGACGGTGCGGATCCTAGGGATTAAAGGATTAAAGGACCACCACATAGTCACTGGACAGTGTCCAGCATGTGGGGGAGTAGGGACAAGTGTTAGCACTTGCCATCTTGATTAGAGTGTGTGTGTGTGTGTCTGTCTGTCTCTGTGTGTGCATGCACGTGTGCGAATGAGCTCATGGCAGCTGAGCAGGGCAAGAGTAGGTGCACAGAGGCCAAGAGTTTATTACAGGCCTCAGGGTGACAGACAGACAGACAGTTAATGCCAGGGCTGTATGGAAAGGGACTCTGTGCTGAGTGAGCCTCGCTGGGGAACCATGGAGTGTTTGTGGCCAGGAGAGGCCCACCAGGGGCTGAGGTGAGGAGTAAAAACACAAGCTGAGCCAGGGGTGGGGGCTGGAGGGACAATGGCCCGACTTGAGCTGGGACTAGGGACAATGCTCAGTGAGATCTGAAGGGACAGACCCCGGAGTGGGGCAGAAAACGGAGGTCAGGCTACAGACAGGCCCCCCTCTCCATGCGTCACGCCAGCTTGACATTACTCCCTGCTCCCCACCTATACAACCACCCAGCAGCCCAGGGAGTCAGCTCAGGCCCCAGCTAGAAGCCATCCGTGTGTGGGCAGAGCCGGGGCAGGCTCCAAGCTGTCTGCAGGAGCCACTCCCAGAACCCGGGCCTCCCGCCACCTGGCTCTTGTCACCCTATTCCCCAAAACACCCTCAGGCCCTCACGGTTCTGAGCTTTGAACAGCTGATGGAAGGAGAGGCATTGTTTAAACCATGCTTTCCGGACCAAGTCACCGCGGACATCAGCTTTCCTTGTCTCAGAGCCTCAGTTTCCCCATCTTGCCGACGAGGGTAACACACACGTAATCCTAGCACTTGGAGAGCTGAGGCAGAGGGATGGCAAGTTCCCCACTCCCTCCCCTCCAAGAGAAGATTCATTCTCAGGGAAAAAAACGGTCTATTCGAACACGAACCCTGTTCCTTTGTACCCAAGTACTCGCCCAGCCCCCGCTTGACTTTGGGCTCCTTATCTCCCAGACCAGTGAGCTTCAGGTTCACTGCCAGCTTCCCTGCGTGTACCCTGGGTTGTGTTCCTGATGAGCAACAGGTAAAACGGAGTGCGGGGGGGCCTTATGTCCTGGTCACCCTGCTAAGGCTGGGCCTGTTCTCTGGATTCCTCTAGGTTGGCGTTGCGACATGCAAGAGGTGGCTCTGAGCTTCCTGTTCCTCCTAGGAGGTAGGTATCAGGCCACCAAACCACCCTTTCCCCCCCGGACCTGCCCACCCCCCTCTTTCTCTCTTTCTTCCTTCCTCCCACCCCACCACCTCCCCACCTGTGTTTCCGCTGGGAGACGCCACTTAATCTTCGATGACACCAAGCAAAAGGCTCGGCCCAGTACTGTTGTGATGTGTCATAGCCTTCCTACACTGTTTGCCCAGATGCAACTGGGGGCCCAGCAGTGATGTGGTAGGTAACCCGAGCACCTTGTGCCTCAGTTTCCCCATCTGTGAAAACACAGATTAAAGATATCACTTAGTCACGGGCTTAAGTGAGTTAATGTTCGAACAGCAGTGCAACAGGGCCTGGGTGGAGTGGGCCCTGAGCATGTGTGCCTCATATCTAATCAAGCATTGCTTCTATCTCTTAGGCAGAACTCAGGCCCGGGCCGAAGCCAGATGAGCTTTCAGCCAGAATTTAATCCTTATGCCTTGTTGTTGTCATGTTTTGTTTTGTTTTTACTATTTGGTTTGATTTTGGTTTTTCGAGACAGGGTCTCTCTGTGTAGCCCTGGCTGTCCTGGACTCGCTTTGTAGACCAGGCTGGCCTCGAACTCACAGCGATCCCCCTGCCTCTGCCTCCCGAGTGCTGGGATTAGAGGTGTGTGCGCCACCACGCCCGGCTCCTTCCTCCCTCTTCTTTGCGTGTGCATGGCTGTGTGTGTTCATGTGTGTGCAGCTGTGCATGCACATGTGTGCTTGTGCGTGTGGCAGCCAGAGTACAACCTTGGGTGTCTTTCTGTAGGTGAGAGCCACCTATTTAAATTTTAATTATTTACTAAATGGTTGTTTTGTCTGCGTGTATGTGCTTGGCGACTGTGAAAGCCAGAAGAGGGTGTCAGGTCCCCTGGAGCTGGAGTTACAGATGGTTGTGAGCCATCCCGTGGGTGCTGGGACTACACTGGGTCCTCTGCATGTGCAGTCAGTGTTCTGTCCCCTTCCCCCACCCTCTTAAACCACAATACTTTATTATTCTTTGGGCACAAGTAGCATTCTATTTGGAAAAGGGATGATAAGGCTGTATTGAAGTTGCCGACTGTGAGTCATTTCAAAGGGGGAATGGCCAGCAGAGCTGATAACCATGGGGTGTCGTTATGGTGGGGCCGAGGAAGGTGGGTCGTGAGCAGTGCAGGCGGGCGGGCATGGAGGAAGCAGTCCTAGGAACAGGAACCATCTGCTGCCTTGAACAACAAGGCGTCTCCTGCAGGAGGCGTGTCTGGAAACATTCACTCAGACAGTGGCCAAAAAACTACCCGAAATAGGATCCGTTTCTGGCGGCAAAGTGCTGGCATGACTCAGGGGTGGTGGTGGTGGTGGTGGCGCGCGCCCTAATCTCCAGGAAGATACATGTCCAGGTAGGGCTAGATGCTGTGCACTGTGAGGTGGTACTGTTCCCCCATGGGACATTTCTCACAGGCAGCAAACCCCCATGGAGCCTGCTGAGAATTCTGCTAAGGCCACCTCAACCATCACTCATTTTTACTTGTTCCCCTCAGGCCTGCCTGCTCTGGATGCCAATGACCCTGAAGGTAAGTCAGAGTCCCCACCCTTGCATCCCACTCACCCAAGACCCCCTGCCATCATCTCAGAATCATGTGTGTGTCCTTTCTCTTTCCAGATAAAGACAGCCCTTTCTACTATGGTAAGAGCGGAGGTCTCTCTTCACGTCTTTCCAGTCCTGTGCATTATTTTATGCCAAGGGTCCCACACAAGGATGGCTGGCAGTTCACAGTGACCCAGGGGCCAGGATAGGAAAGGGTTTGGATTGGACCATTGAGCATCCAGGGAGATGAAAGGAAAGCAGCCTCGAGGGGAAATTCAAGACGGACCTGAGTCCAAATCCACAAGGGGCTTAGGTTCAGGTCAACCACCAGAAAGACTCTACCCCAACCTTCTCTGCTTCCGGCTTCCGCCAGGAGCTGCCCCTTTGCTCCATGCCCTCTCCTTCTCCACTGCCCTTCACCCGAGGTCCAGCTCAGAACCTCTGCACCTGCTGCCTACTTCCTCCATATGTCAGGGCCACCTCTGACTTCCTGCAGCTCTCTGGCCCAACGGGGCCTCCTCAAAGAGCCCTTGCTCGACCAATCTCTCTCGAGACCCACCCTTGACTTTGTATCCCCAAGACTGACCCTTTCCCCTCGGAGGGCTTCCCCGCACCCGGATGGGCATGAAGCATCTCGTTTGCTTGGATGTGAACTGCAATGTGTGAACAATGGGGCTGAAGCTTGCCTTTCTTTTCCTGCTGCTGTCAAGTGAGTTTGTGGGGGGGACAGATGGGTGAGGAGGACCCAGGCTTAGCTCTGAGGTCTCCTTTGTGTCCCTCTCAGACTGGCACAGCCTCCGAGTGGGTGGGCTCATCTGTGCAGGAATTCTCTGTGCCCTCGGCATCATCGTCCTTCTGAGTGAGTACAGGAGCTTTGGGGAGGCGGGGAGCAGGGAAGGGACTGGCCGTTCCTTCACTCTGACCACATCCCTCTCCAACAGGTGGGAAGTGCAAATGCAAGTTCAGCCAGAAACCCAGGTGAGATGGGTTCTGGGCGTGTCCCCCCCCCACAAAGCTAAGCCTTGCGCTAAGAGGACAGGCCCAGGCACTCTGCCATGAGGTTCCCCCTAGGCCTCTCCCTAGAGGGCTTTGGTCTCCAGCTTTGTATAAAGCTACAGCGGAAAAACCCACCAAGAAACTGGGCAGGCTGAGAATCTTTTAGCCCCAAGGGAAGAGCGCCAACAGGGGAGGATTTATTTGGACATTATAACTTTTCCCCCTAGTCACCGTCCAGGAGATGGGCCACCTCTCATCACACCAGGTATGACACCTAGGATGGCTGGGGGTGGTGCGTGGGGGTGACGATTGCAAGAGGAAGCTGAAATGGGATTATTCCTGCGCTGTGGAGAAGTACCTGGGGGAGATTCTTGCACACTGAGCCCCATTCCCTCTACCAGGCTCTGCTCACAACTGCTGATGGTGGACCAGTTTAAAAAAAAAAAAAAAAGCGCGGAATGCCCCGAGCCCAGGCCCTGACTCTGGATGCCGGCTAGAACGCTGCGACTGCCAGTCTTGTCCCGACCTGACACTGCCTTGCCTGGGCCTCATCTTACCTCTCACGGCAGCAGGCTCTTTGATTTTAATATAAAATGATTTTTACATCATGCTCAGCTGAGCCAGAGACTCCGTGTGCAGTCTGGAGTGTGGCTGCGCGAGCAGCCAGGAGGTGGGCAGATGCGGGGCTGGGCCTGGAGGCCCTGACAGGGTGGGCGCGGGGTTTGCAGGAGCTTGTGACTGAATCCCCTCCTAGACCTGCGTGTTGTGTCATGGCCTGATGGCGGAGGCGAGACTTCTCCTCTCTCTCCCTGGGCAGCCTCCTGTGCCACTTAAGATGTTCTAATGGTAAACTAGGGACTCCACTTGGGGAGAGAGAGAGAAAAGGAGCCCTAATTGCATCATTCAGTGTGGGTATACTGGTTGACGTTGTGAATAACCGTATAATAGGGTCATCAACACCTTGTTGGGGCTACCCAGATAGTTTAGCTCCCCCACCCCACCCCCCAGGCCCCCGCAGTGGCCTCATTCATGCTGAGACCTCACTATATATTATGTGAGACTTTTCCGTACGCCCCCTGTCTCCGTGAGACCTTTACTCCCCCAGGACACCACTAACAGTATACAGCAGCCACACAGTCAGACCCTCCACTGACCCCAGGCTCTCTTGAGACCCCCCCGCCCCCTCGTACCCATCAGGACCTACAGAATGATCCCCACGCGCCACCACGGAAAAACGCCTAAACCTTTGAAAAGACCAGGACCACCATCACCTGCCACTCAACAAGACCCTCCCGCCTTGAGCACACAGACTGGGGCGGGGGTGGTGGTGGTGGTGGTGGCGTCGAGCATCGAGTGCGCAGGACATTTATTGAACTCACACTTTCTGTTCTTCTTGCCCCTGTCACATTCTGGGAAGCGGTACCCAGGGATTTCTGCGACACTTTACCGCTTCACTTTTTCTGCGCATGCGTAGAAGTGGCCCCCCCCCCCAAAAAATCCAAAAAAACCCCGCCCCGAATCAGCCTCTGGCCGGGGGTGGGGGGGGGGCAGGGGACACTAGCATAAGCAGTGAGGAACCCAGGCCCAGAAACTGCCCAGCAACCGTGACGTCACAGAGACACCTACTCCCCCACAAAAGCCAACGGTCAGATTGGGTCTGAGTGGAAAGGAATACTCTCAGTGCTTTCTATGGAACCGGACCTTGAAGGCGGCAGGACTGCCAGACCTCTTGGAGCTCTGCAGAATGTTCTCTTGACTTCCATATCCCAGATCCATGCTGTGTCCCGGACTGAGCTCCAAAGTCGTTGTATATAGGGGCGTCTGTCCTCGGGCAAAATGTGGCTTCAGACTGCGAGGGCCCCAAACTTACTCGGGAGCAGACAGACCTCCTCCCATTGGCCCCTAAGGTGCGGATCCTCCAAAAGGTGAATTAAGCCTTGACCCAGGCTGATGCACTCGGCTAGTGGTCTGTATCGCACAGCCGAGAGGCCAGGCCCGACAGGGTACCCGGATGTCCCAGGGTGCCCACAACCACACCCGGGGTCCTTGCCAGCCTCAGGCACTGAGGTCCAACACGTGGTGCTGGTAGATCTGTGTGGGGCCCTTGAAGCACGCTGCGAATACGAAGCGTCTCCCCGCCACGGTGACTTGGGCGAAGGCTCGGGGTGCCACCAAGGCCGGGGGCCCCAGCTCCTGTAGTGGCTCCAGGGTTCCTTTATCAGGCTCAAGGCGAAAGACCTGGCTGAAGGCAAAGTCGCTGCCCAGGATGGCCAACTGGTCTCTGCCGATCAGCAGTGGCTGGAAGACGTGGGAGCCCCGAGATGGAAGTTGCTGCAGCAGGCGGAACATGGAGCCATCCCAGCGCATCACCTGCGGGATTTGGAAGCCAGTTAGACGCTGCCTGGGTTTGAGGGACCTGGCCTGCCCGTCGTCCTCGAGGCTCTGGAGGATTTGTGACATGAGCCATATGTCCTCAGTTTACCCATAGCTTTTATTTTTTTTTTT